>PYDT01000512.1:0-20831 GCA_004837865.1 Musa balbisiana
GTTTTTAATCTTTTGGCACAATCCGTAGTTCGTGGAAGATCATAATAAAATATGTATCTAAGAATAGTGGAATTGAAGCACTATTCTTGA
This sequence comes from Musa balbisiana, assembly GCA_004837865.1. Lineage (NCBI taxonomy): Eukaryota > Viridiplantae > Streptophyta > Magnoliopsida > Zingiberales > Musaceae > Musa > Musa balbisiana. Next base: position 91 of record PYDT01000512.1, read on the forward strand.
TACATTAATCATGGTATTCACGGTTGAATCAATTAAAAAAGACCTAAAGTTATGCGATTTAATAGGTAAGGTTAGCTCCAAGGACTAACCAAGAGCTACTGCGGTACCGATCAAAAAAGACTGTTGTAGCTACGGACGGCGAAATGATTTTGGATTATTAACAGTCTCCAAAAAAGCGTATGTAATAATCCCGTGGTACTGAAACCATTAACAAGAACACCTAATAAATTATGGGTACTGCGGAGTATTTGAAATACGGGAAAGAAGTACCATTGGGTATATTCCAAGGAGTGCAAATGGATTCGCGGTCACCAACATGACGGTTCTAGAACTGCAAGCCTACATTACAGCAATAGTACCTAGAATTACTACGGAAAATATATAAAGATCATTGGGCCATGCGGGTCTCCATAAAATTATGGCCCCATAGCCTTTAGCCAATTAGCTCTTAATGACAGGATCGTTAAAGTCAGGTTTCTTTGTTATCGGGATAGGTGAATTCCTCGGGATCCATCCCCCGAGGAACCGGAATGATAATTTTCATCATCGGCCGAGCAAGAATGAAAGGAATGGCGAAATAGATACATATAAAAATTATTTTTCATAAATATACTCACATCTCATATATAATGAACTCTATGTAAGAAAAGATACCAGATTCCCATTTCCGGAGTGCAACCCATATTCATTCAACTAATTCAGTTCTTACAGGTAAATGCTAATATCCCAAGTAGGCTTAAAATGATCATGATCAAGTGCTTTGGATTGTCTCATGTCTTTGAATGGTGTTTATCCCCCAACATCTCGATTTTCTTACATACAAAAGTATTTACTTGTTACTAATAAAGTCCGCCTCTGTTCTTCCTCTGATCTCTTATTTCACTCCGATAGTATTATCGATCGGGATGATTGCAGAGGAAATGGAAGCCTTTCTACACTACAAATAAGGAAGTGGAATGTACAGAACATTGAATCAGCCACATCACTTATTTTATTCTACGGGATCTTACGGAGCCTGTTCATGAATAAACATGATTCAGGTATGATCATAGAAGAAAAAGGTTCTCCCAAACGAAACGGCTATCCTCTGCTACATAGCGGGCTTACGTGGTGGTTGGATGTGGGAGAAAAAATTTGGTTGTGAATTCCAATGTGGCAGATAAAAAATATATCTGCATGGCCATCAATAGTTCAAGTCACACACTCCCATAATCCATCCTCCTCGGAAAATTAACTTCCAAACTATTCGTATTCAAATAGGAATTACAATACTTCGAAGTTGAAGAAAAGAAAAGTATCCAATAAACAATGTCTTATTTTGTAAATAATCATATTTCTAGCAATGAAATAGTATTGTCTATCGTTCCTCCCCAGTATGATATATGATCATTCAAATATCTATGATTCTCTCAAGGACCCGAAATACCTGCTTACGTATCATTGGAAAATGCATTTAAATAAAGACGGCAAGTAGAAGAGGCAATACAAAAGTGTGTAAGATATAAAAAACGAGCAAAGTGGATTGGCCCACACTTAGCACTTCCCGTTAAAACTCTGACCAGGCGATCCTATTACGGGGAGAGCTTCAGTACGCCTGTCACATTTTAATGCCAATAACCAATTTGGTAACCAAAGGTAAGAATAACCAAAGTTACACAAAAGATGCCGTCAATACAGCCACAAACTACACCTTAAACCAAAGTTTTCGCGGGGTTTTTTAAATCCACCTGTATATTAAAGGTACACACGAAATACGTGCAAGATCATCATTAGAACCATCAGACTTGCTGACCATCGATGAACTGATGGATAACCAACAAAGTAAGTGGCTCAGTCATTATGTATGAACAGAGAAAAAGGCATCTGTAACGGTTGGAACGGTAGTAAAAAGTCATAGCAAACCTGTATACTTGTTACTAAAAAAAACAGTAAGTGTGATCCCCCCTAAACAATAAATATGTTGACATGAGGAGGACTATTTACTAGTTATTGCATTGCAATCGCCCGAATTCAAAGAGTTCTCAAAACCAATCCATATACTTTATTGAGATAGGTAACCAAGGCCAAGGGAATCCCCCTCTGAGAAACCGATATGAAAATTTCATCGCGTACGGCTCAAGCAGAACACACCAAAATGCTGATTTCAACGGATATGTAATAGAAAGTCAAAAGAACTTCTTAGCTAGCCGCCCTGATTTGCCCCGACCCGAAAGATACGAAGTAAAAACATACGAAATTTCTTTTGTAGATAATGCCTCAAAATACAAGTTGGCTCATTGTCTCTTTTGAGTTTCATTACAGGCCTTTTGAATTTTATTCTATTTTTGATTTGTTATTTTATTTCGTGTTGTTTTGTGTAATGCGGATTGATTCTGTTTACTATTGATAGGAATTTGCTTGTGAGCCCTATGAACAATTGAAACCCCAGAATTCATACTAGAACCACGATGATTATTTAATAAATGTAATAAAGAAAAGCCTCACAGCTAAACGCAAGGTTCTCTGAGTAAGAACATTTGATGATCACTTATTCAGCGATGTAATGGACTCAACAAAATCTAGAAAAAGGTTGTCCTTCGGTCAAGAAAAAAAAAGCTGAGGAAGAAAAATCGTTTGATTTAGGAATATCTATTGAAAATTTCTGAGGCCGGGTTGCGAGGTACTGAATAGTAGGTATGAATCATAGTTTTAATATTTCTTCTTAACATTCTATATTTATCTATATGTCCGTGCTCCAGATACTAGAATAACTATCGACGAAATAGATCATCTCGATAGAGATACAGGACCATTATCTGTATTATCAATAGGATCAATTATAACAAGTCACACACTCATTATTCCGGAAGATACCGAAACAATAAATTCCACGGTCGAACTACAGAATGGTAATAGAAATCCGAAGTGTTAAAGTAAAGTAATTTTTGATTGAAAATAGGACTTCAAGTTCTTATAAACTAACTCTTGTCATTCCATCCACAGTATAAAACGGAAGAATTAGAAATTTCCAAAATAAGAGATAGGAATACCGTAAATAGGGCCATTGCGCTCATTAATGGTGTAGTCCCCCAGCCGAGCTACTTTACCATATTCCGAATTCAATGGTTTCAATACAATTCCCGACAGTTAGTTTGTTTGGCCCAGATCTAGAACTATCCTCAACGGTTTGTGTAGCCATAACTCCTATTTAAGCATTGGTTGAGATCTGTTGACTTGTATACCATTCCGTTGTAGTTGTAAATAAACGATCTTATCGTAGATCCATTGTGATCTTGAAATTGTCTAAAAATGGAAACAGCAACCCTAGTCGCCATCTTTTCATCATATGGTTTTACTTGTAAGCTTTAACTGGGTAAGCCTTATATACCGCTTTTGGGCACACCATCACAAAACTAAGAGATCCATTCGAAGAACACGGGGACTAGTGAAGTAATGAGCCTCCCATATGGGAGAATCATACTTCATGAGATAATGAAAAATTATTTCATTTTTTAGTTGGAACCTTCGGAGGTTCTCGAAAAAAAAAAAGATAGCGAAAAAAATAGCCGAAAGTCGAGACGAAAAGGAATGGATTAAACCAATGCTTCCATAGATTCGATCGTGGTTACAATTATAGCTTCCACACATATTCATTTGGCATCATGTACCAAATAAAGAAACGGACCCAGAAGTCAAAAGAAAAAAGATGGTGATTCAAGTCAAGTTTCTTCAGTACCCTAACCCGATGTCAATCAAAAAAAGGGCGAAAGATACCAGAGCAATGTTGTATCAGACTACTTTGTCTCTTTGTAGTGGATCTCCAAGTTTTGGAATGCTCCAAATCACTTGAGAATCCAAATCTGGATCAATGCCAGCAAAAACATCTCTGAACAGGTTCCTAGCGCCATGCCAAAGGTGTCCGGAAAAAGAAGAGAAAAGCAAACGTTGCATGGCAAAAGTGAACAACCCCTTGGACTGCTGCGAAAAACGCCCATCAGATTTCAAAGTAGCCCGATCTAATTCAAAAATTTCACCTAATTGGGCACGTCTAGCATATTTGCTTTACAGTCAAGATCACTAAACTGACTCCATTGAAGTTGCACATAGAACTCAACAGGTAACCTACTTGTTCAACACTATACTTTGATTCTGCCCCTTCTAAAAGGAACATCGCTCTAACAATTCCGTCTCAATCACCAAAACTAACGGAAATGTTTCAAAAAAGGTAGGCATACGACGTACAAAAAGCTCGCGCCCCTTCTTTATCTCTAAAGACGGGGTGTCCTAACCACCCAACAGCTATTCCATCCCCGTTGCCATTGACCCTGCTCTGAATTAATCCCCTTTGCTGGATTATTACCAATGTAATCATTAAAAAGCTAATGTTTCGGAATTTTAGACAAAGCTTCGATTAAACTCAGATTTGGGCTAGTCCGGCGCGAAACTCTTCGATATATTTCGTGGGACAGTATCCTGATCCCACTGATAAAACACGAGATGGGGACCAAATAATTTCGAGGGGTAGTTGCTGAACCATACCACATCTCCGCAACAACGAAAGCTGCAAAAAAAAACGCAGCGATACTACTGGAAAGTACAGTTTCAATATTGCCTACGTTAATCTTTTGTATAGACGTTGAGGCGAACGACACTAAGATGGAATAAGCCTGCTAATATGCCCAATGTACCCGCTGCAATATGATGCGAGGCTATTCTCCGGGAACCACAAGGATCAAAAAGCCTTCCGCCCCCACGCTGGACTTACAGGTTGTACTTTGCCAGTTAGTCCATTAAGGATCGGCCACCCATATTTCCAGGACCATACAACCTGTTACATGAAATGCGCCAAAGCCAAAGAAAGCCAACCCTGAGAGAAATAAATGAATTCCAAAGATCTTAGGCAAATCCAAAGATGTGGTTTGCCCACGGCATCACAGAAATTTCTAGGTCCCAATACACCCAATGCCAGATAGCTGCCAAGAAGCACAAGCCAGAAAACACAATATGTGCCCTGCAACACCTTCATAAACCAATACCGGGATTCGTACAGTTCCTCCTGAAATACCAACCACCCAACGATTGGTTATTCACTAAACGAGTAATGAAAGGTTAACGACAACATACCTTGTCTGCAAATTGGATCAGAGCGGGGTCAGAGGGATCAAAAACCGCTAATTATATAAAGCCATCGAACCGGCCCAACCAGAACTAGGGCTGTAGCATATATGGACAGAAAGCAATCGACCGGGATCTTCAATACGACAGTATGAACACGATACCAAGGCAAACCCATGGAAATACCCCTTTATCAAAGAAAAATAGACACTATGTCACTTTATTTTATCGCTTGGAAAAGCCATACTATGTATCTAACCTTTCAGTAGATTCGTATGAGGAAAGGGTATTTTATTCCTTCCATTGAAAATAATGGAACAATTCTGTTCGTAAGAACAAAGAGAAGCAGATCTATTCTATACCCGATAAGTAACCAATACCGCAATGGGCGGATTAGTTCTACTTAGGAAACCGAATGCGTGAACTTGTTGATACTCCAACGATTGATCCGTAGTTAAAATTTCTTTATTCATTCTGTCTTACTCTATAAATAACCTTCCAATTTATGTATAAAAATCTATGTATAAAATACAATAAACAGAAAAAGGGATGAAGACGATAAAGCCATGTTATGTTTCCACATTAAGTGAAGTATAGTACTCAATTTTTTCTTTAATTTAATGCCCGTTGGTGTTCCAAAAGTACCTTTCGGAGTCCTGGAGAGGAAGATGCAAGTTTGGGTTGACTTATAGTGCGACTTGTCAGACATATTGGGTTATATGGGAATTTACACGTTTCTCTCCTCGATCGAAATAATCCTCTGTTCGCCTAAGAATATTGTATGAGTGAACCATCAATCATTCGGAGGTGAAGTGCAATTAGATCAATTTATTTATTTGAGGGAAAATTAGGAAGAATTTATGTTGACTTGGAAAAATAAAAATACACAAAAGTAATAAAGTATACAGGCTCCGTTCGAAAATACCAAATTGGTAATCCATGAATGTACGATTACAGATCTGTATCATAACGATTTCTTACCTTATTATAGGAGTGATTTCAAACGTCCAACCAATAACCAACGGAATAGTATGATGAGTACATCGAATGATTGGGGAAAGGCATGAAACGAATTGAAAAAAAAAAAAGTCGTAACAAAAAGAAGTGGTACTGAGACCATTTGCCCTATATGTGCAAATGGAATCGGACAGATCTTTTCCCGGAGTAGAACATGAACCTAAAAGAATTGAAAAGGGCCCTACACAGAAGAAACACGGAAAATTACATCGTGATTGAATGTCGATGAAACAATACATCAATGAGAGAGATTTGTTCAATTCAATTTCAATAAGTTCAGTAAATTCTTTTTTTATAGGTAAGGAAGCCAAAACTCATATCATGCTTTTAAAAAATGGAAGCTTTATTAGAAAAACAAAAACCTATTACAGAAAAAAAAAAAATAGAACTGGAATCGCACATTGATTCTTTTTTCGCAATTTTTTTGAACGTAGATACAAAGGTTGCACCGTACAGTTCCTAAAGGGAACATTTTGTACTAATCCAACCGACTTCATCGAGAGAAAGATTACTTTTTTAGGTAAGCGGTAATAGCGAGCTCTCAACAAATTGTTGGTCCAGGTATATCTCAGATAGAAGATAAATACTAGGGATCTTTTGTTTATAAATCTCCCGGCGGGGATGGGTAGTTCAGAATAGCTATTATGATACCTAGGGCAATTTGTGCCACCCGATGTGCATACAATATGCATGGGGTTAGCGATTCTATGGGAATCTTTCATTCTGATCGGGGAGAATTACCAAACGTCTAGCATTCCCTCACGCTTGGCGCCAATGAGTTTTTATTGAAAAAAAAAAGAAAGACTATGCCTTCGCCATATGGAATAGAAATAATAAGTTAATAATAGCATGGCACTTCGAGTTCGATATTGAACAGACCATATGTTTTTAATAAATGAGATTTGTACGAGATTAGTAGTATGAAACAACGGTATTTACGATTTGTTGATTTTATGTGTCGGGGGTACATGCAGAGTCACAAACCATTTTTCTTCCACACCAGAAGTTTCTTTCTGATATTTAATGTTATGGAAGAGTACGAAAATGAAAAAAAAAAAAGATCAGTTTTCCTTATTTGATCGTATCAGAAAGGCACTTCTTTGGGATTTGCTAATCAAGACGAGGATAATATTAATAAACAACCGGAACCATCATAGTATTTTTGACTCCTACGAAAGGAAGGGTGGTAAATGATCAGTCAACGATACTGAAGAGATGCGATGCTCTCTTTTTAGAAGAATAGAAGAGAAGAAAAAGTAAATTCCATTGCGGAGCCGTATGCAACGCACAGAAGATGCCTGTACGGTGTTCAATTTCTTCTTGTTATTTTTTTTATCCCTTACATTAGCCCAATCATGCGAGATAGAGGAAACCGTTCATGCTGTTTATATCAATAGCAATTAATTAGGGTATGATCATCAACTGCTTAGTTCTTTTTAGAATCACGACAACAGGGGAATTGTTTGGAAATGGCAAGACCTACTGAAACTCGTGAAACCTCACAAAGGTTATGTACAAAGAACGGGCAAGCCTTATGGGTTGTATCCGAAGACATGGAAGGGCTGGTATGTTTTATGTCAGAACAGAAGTCCCCAAGCTCATGGCTTCATCGTGCATCTCGTAGCGGCGAAAATGAAATAACGGGGATTTCGTGTAAATCCATTTCAAAACCATAATTCGAATTTTCCTGTGATTTGGCTATTGAATAGAAAAAATTCATAATCATCAATCAATCATCAGGGTTAGACGATCTAAACAAACCCCTTACCATTCTAATTATATATATACATATATATATATATACGATACGACATGCCAACTATTAAACCACTTATTTAGAAACGCAAGACAGACAATAAGAAAGTTACGAAATCTCCAGCTCTTAGAGGATGTCCTCAGCGTCGAGGAACATGTACTAGGGTGGATGTGCGACTCGTTCAGATCATGAGTTCGAACAAATGAGACAATTTTTCCAGTGTCAATGACCGTACCAATGAATAGGAGTAAATGGTGAAAAAGATCTATCACATATATATATTGTGTATGGAATTTCAGTTTCATTGGGCAAATCCAATCAACTAGATTGAGATGAAAAGCAATTCCCCATTGGTAGCAAATAGTTAGCCTTAAGCGGACCGGAAATAGTTATATAGCCACACGCCAAAAAGATTATGCTCATATTGTTAAAAGAGCGGACTAGCGGGTCAGCTACCTAGGGGGCCCCCAACTTTCCTAATTAAATGCCGTCACTGTATAGATAACTCTTATGGGAAAAGAGCTATTACCTATAATTGCATCGGTAGAGCCAAAGAGTGTGAATATACAAGTTACAATCCATTGGTTTAAATGCAAAGAAGAGGCTCCGGTGTATTCCCCCCCCCATGAGAGGGACTCACCGTTTAAGAAGTAACCATAGAAACGATGGAACCACTATTTTTTTTTTAGTATCATTAGAATTTCTTATTTGCAGGGAAATCCTGGAAGGAATAAAAAATTGTGGTCAGGAAGGTTATAGTAGCAAAAGCCATTGGAATTTTATATTTTATATATCGGAATAATACGTTTGTTAAATCGAAAGTGAGAGGGGAAAAGGATGACTGAAAGAATCGAATCAATTAGTTATTCATTAAGGTTTAATTTGATTCAATGACCAGAGTTAGCGGGATATAAAGCTCGGAGACGTCGAACAAAAATTCGATGATTTGCATCAACATCTAGATGGAGCTATTCAAGACTAACTCGAACGATTACTCAACAGAAAATGAGAGCTTTGGCTTCCTCTCATCGAGATAGAGGCAGGAAAAAAAGAGGGATTTTCGTCGTTTGTGGATCACTCGGATAATGCACAGTAAACTCGTGAGAATAAGGTATTGTATAGTTATAGTAGATAATACACAATCTGTACAAGAGAAGCAATTGCTTCTTAATCGTTAGAAAATTACCTGCACAATAGATATATCAAATAAGAATGTATTACAGATTTCCAAACAAGATCACAAATAAAAGTAGATTCAAGTAATTAAAGTAGATTCTAAATTTAAATACAGGTAAAGAATGATTAAACAGAATTCCCCGGAGAAGGAACTCCGGGAAAATAGAATAAAAATAATTAAGATAGTAATAGGAAAATGAACGAATATGTGCATAAAAAAGAATTTCTCCATTTTTTGTTCTGTAACACAGGAACCCACTCTAGCTTCTAGGCCTTTTCGAACAAAACATCAATTTGAGGCCTTTTTGAAGTTTTTACCCCCAAAAATTTTTTTTGGAGTTTTGAGTCAATTGCAGAGTTATGTCTCATTTATTTTGGTTCAGGACCCCAGTAGTTCTGGGGATCGACTCGGCTCTCTCAAATTGTTTCTCATTATAAGAAAAGGTAACAAAGATAAAATACGGCTTGCTATATAGCAATAGTAATTAAAGCGTGTTGTTTCAAAGTCAATCTATTCACCCGCCTTAGATAAATTTTCCTTGTTACTATAAATCGAATAATGAAAAACTCATGTTTCTATAATCGATTCGATCCCACGATCCAATTGGGGGCAAAACGCCTACGAAAAGATCGCTTGGATTTACGAAAAGATTGCTTGGATTTATCCATGGTTTATCCTTATTCTAAAAGATTTCTGTATTCACTTCAGTTCAGATCCGACCAAATAGGCTTTGATTTGTATACATTATGTATATTATATATGTTAAATATATGTTAAGTTCTTCCTCTTCCTTGGCGAGAGCGCAACGCGTTCTGTTCGATCTATTCCTTATTTCTCCTGAATTCGTTATGCTGTTCATAGCGACAAAATTTTCTCAATTCTAATCGACCAGCGTATTGTGTCGATTATTGTGAGAATATATCTAGAAATACCTGGCGATTCTTATGACATCATTTCGGGCACAACTGGTACATTCCAAAATAACTATGACTCTGACATCTCCCTGGCCATGAACCCCTCCTTTGGAATTTGGATCGGCTTAACTCTTCTATTTTCGATCGAGCTGAAGAAGAAGAAAAGAACAAAAAAAAATCGATAGAGTTACTAACTAGAATGGAATTCTAAGTATCGTGCAATTCTCATTTCATGATATAATGATAATTAATAGATAATTAATATTATATTAATGGAGTAACAATTTTAATAGAATAATAAAGTAATAGAATAATAAAGTAATAGAATAATAAAGTAATAGAATAATAAAGTAATAGAATAATAAAGTAATAGAATAATAAAGTAATAGAATAATAAAGTAATAGAATAATAAAGTAATAGAATAATAAAGTAATAGAATAATAAAGTAATAGAATAATAAAGTAATAGAATAATAAAGTAATAGAATAATAAAGTAATAGAATAATAAAGTAATAGAATAATAAAGTAATAGAATAATAAAGTAATAGAATAATAAAGTAATAGAATAATAAAGTAATAGAATAATAAAGTAATAGAATAATAAAGTAATAGAATAATAAAGTAATAGAATAATAAAGTAATAGAATAATAAAGTAATAGAATAATAAAGTAATAGAATAATAAAGTAATAGAATAATAAAGTAATAGAATAATAAAGTAATAGAATAATAAAGTAATAGAATAATAAAGTAATAGAATAATAAAGTAATAGAATAATAAAGTAATAGAATAATAAAGTAATAGAATAATAAAGTAATAGAATAATAAAGTAATAGAATAATAAAGTAATAGAATAATAAAGTAATAGAATAATAAAGTAATAGAATAATAAAGTAATAGAATAATAAAGTAATAGAATAATAAAGTAATAGAATAATAAAGTAATAGAATAATAAAGTAATAGAATAATAAAGTAATAGAATAATAAAGTAATAGAATAATAAAGTAATAGAATAATAAAGTAATAGAATAATAAAGTAATAGAATAATAAAGTAATAGAATAATAAAGTAATAGAATAATAAAGTAATAGAATAATAAAGTAATAGAATAATAAAGTAATAGAATAATAAAGTAATAGAATAATAAAGTAATAGAATAATAAAGTAATAGAATAATAAAGTAATAGAATAATAAAGTAATAGAATAATAAAGTAATAGAATAATAAAGTAATAGAATAATAAAGTAATAGAATAATAAAGTAATAGAATAATAAAGTAATAGAATAATAAAGTAATAGAATAATAAAGTAATAGAATAATAAAGTAATAGAATAATAAAGTAATAGAATAATAAAGTAATAGAATAATAAAGTAATAGAATAATAAAGTAATAGAATAATAAAGTAATAGAATAATAAAGTAATAGAATAATAAAGTAATAGAATAATAAAGTAATAGAATAATAAAGTAATAGAATAATAAAGTAATAGAATAATAAAGTAATAGAATAATAAAGTAATAGAATAATAAAGTAATAGAATAATAAAGTAATAGAATAATAAAGTAATAGAATAATAAAGTAATAGAATTGAGACTAAGACGATTCCAAATAGAAAAACTTCAATCATTTCGGTTTGTTTAAGCGGGATAAAAAGAAAGGTAAGATCTATCCCTAAATATTAATCTAAATTATCCGTGAATCTCAATGACCAAGAATTGGCAATTGATGTGAGAAAGAACAATAGAATACCCGGAATCTCAGAGAAATATTCGTTTTTATCAATTTTTCATTCAATCATTTCCAATAAGTCGGATTCTTGTTCAAACCAATGATGAAGCTGAGGTTATAGTTAAAGCAGCCAGTAGAAAACCGAACGAACTAGTTATAGTAAGCATGAAAGAGCTAAAATTAGGAGATGTTCTTTTGCTACATAGCGTTGATATAAAACACGTTACCCTAAGGTTTCAATTTTTACAAAATACGACGGCAAGAAAAAATCAATTGACAGAATTAGTTTAGTTCAATTGAAAATCGGATCCTTCAGTCATTATAGATAAGACTAACTAAGAGTGACATAGGTAGAAAAATTCGATTCATCTGCTGTGACATTGAACGATTCCTCTGATCCGGAATCAACAGATTCATTGTGGAATTTGTGAGTGAATAAGTAATAGTAAAAGTAAGTAAAATATAAAGTATAAGTAAAAGTAATAGTAATAAGAACTGTGCCGTGTAACTTCCATTCAAAACTTAAATTACTTATAGACTTATACTTAAATATTAAATTAAATATTAAATAAATTAAATATTAAATAAAATATAAGTAAGTTAAGTAATTTTGGAATAAAAGAATTGGATTTGAAAATCCATTTTAATCATTTCCTTTCTATTTCAATAGGATCTAATCTTTTTGGAACGAACGGCCTGATACTATTTACCTTTATTATTTTAAACCTCATTGACTCAGACAGGAATAGGTTGCTTAATTGCCCATAACATAATATTTCGAATGAAAAGAAAAAGGTGTCCCACGATCTATCGAAAAAAATAAAACCTTTACTTTATTTTTAATTTTTATATTTTTATTCTTTTTTTTCAGGTCCAACTCGATTCAAAGCACGAACAACTTCCATTATCCTTTAGATTTATATTCTGTATTTCCATATCATGGAGTTCCATACTTCTAGTTTGGTCAAGAAAGAACCTTTGTTTTGGATCTAATACAAAACGGTGCATCACGACTATGGATGGTTCCAACTGGGTTCTGTTTTTCCATAATATAGTATATTCTGTTTCTTTCACTAATAAGTATATAAGATGGTATTTGTAACAGATATTTATTGTATTATACGACCAACCAATTACTTGAAATAAAAAGATTTGACAACAAAAAAATTGTAACCCCCAAAAGGGTTTATTCTAGATTTCGCATACATATAATTGAATTGTGTGAAAATTATTATATAGTTCCATAATGTGAATATTCTAATATGCTTCATAAATTATTAGAAAACCATCGATTCACGCTTTTCCAAGATCTTTACTTTCTATTACGAATCCAATAATGGAAATCTATAAGGAAATGTGAGGTAATGTTCTATTGAGCTATTGGAATAACATAGAGTATGCATAGACAAGGAACAAAAAAGAAGAAAAGAGAATATGTAGCATTTCGGTACCGATCGAGACTGCGTTGCTGTGCCAGAGGAAGGATACGCTATGAATGATTCCGGTATATTGAAATAAACTTTGCGTACAAACATTGACGATCACAAAGATGCAATATCAGTAGTTTCATTTACTGCCGCCCATCTTTCACAGGAATCGATTACCTTTTTTGAATGTACAAAAATTTGTGGAGTCAGAATGTCTGGAAGCACGGGGAAACGTTCTTTTGCTGATATTATTACCAGTATTCGATACTGGGTCATTCATAGCATAATATACCTCCCTATCATTGCGGGGACTGTTATTTAGTCAGTAGGGTTTAGCTTACGACGGTTTGGGAATACCTCGGCCAAAGAGTATTCACAGAGAGCCGACAAGGTATTCCATTGCTAACCGGACCGTTTTGAATTCTTTGGAACAAATTGATTGAATTTAGTAAATCTTTTAGGAGGCCCCCAATGACCATAGATCGAACCTATCCAATTTTTACAGGCGATGGTTGGCTGTTCACGGACTAGCTGTACCTACCGTTTCTTTTTTGGGGTCAATATCAGCAATGCAGTGCATCCAACGATAAACCTAATTTAATTATAGAGCTATGACACAATCAAACCCGAATGAACAAAATGTTGAATTGAATCGTTTACAGTCTATAAGGGGTTTATTACTAATTTTTGTACTTGCCTGTTTTATTCCAATATTTCTTCAATTGAAAGAAAGAAAGAGAATAGTAGGAATTCTCTTATCCCATTCGGAAAGATACCATCCTCATAATTATCCATGACTGTTTTTGTCTCTAGCATGACCATTTGAGAAAATGTGGAGGAAAGTAGGGGAAATGGCCGATACTACTGGAAGGATCCTCTTTGGCTGGTTGGTACTGTAACTGGTATTCCTGTGATCGGTTTAATAGGTGTTTTCTTTTACGGTTTATATATGGGTGGGGTTCATCTCTCTAGTAATCGGATAAACCGGATTGTAGACATGAAAGAGTAAGAAAAGAACTCAACGGGACCTTATCGCTCTAATTAGACAAAGGAGGGTAAGGTCCCGTGAGTTCTTTTCTACTCTTATAGGAAGTAGGAAGGGGGATTGTTTTTTTTTTTTGATCTATTTTCATAACATACAAATTGGCCAGTCAACATAACAAAATATTATATTCGTAGAGAAATGAATGACAAAACGGATCCTTTGCTCTGATGTTTCAAACCACTCTATTCTTTTGTTTCTTAATAATGTTTTGAAGAATTGAATCTATTGATTGATTCATAGTCGCGGTTATTCCTTTCCTCCTAATATTACTTATGAAGAAACAAGGAAAGAGTAATCAATGGATTTTCTGAATAATACAATCTTATCTAGTTCACGCATGAGACATCCTGCAAATCCTTTTACTCTACTAAAATAACATCATTCTATAAAAATACTAATAGAACTTACTCTATAAAACTCTATAATATAATTTGTTTGAATAATTTCTCTTGAATAATTTCTCTAAGTTAAAGTTTAAAGTATGAAGAAGTTCTATTTGCTCAATCAATTATTCCCCTAATCCTTTCTCTCTTTTTGTTTGTCCACAACTTCCATGAAATTAACAAAAGAGTTCTGTCGACCCGGAAAGAAGGAATGGTAATCTTTGACGAACAGGAGAAAAAATAATTATTATTTCGATATAAGACGACACAAGAAAAAGGATTTTCGCCCTTTTCTTGTGTCGATATAGAAAGACTCGGAAGACTAGTAATCCCTCCTAAAAGGATTTCTTTCTTTCATTTTTCCCATCCTTGCTCTGTATTCTCTTCTTTGTATGTTATTGTCTATTACTAAGAATAGGATACAAGTAATGAATTCCAGACATCCCGCAAAACGAAAAAAAAGTATAAACAAAGCAACCAAAAAGGTTACAGATTTTTTGATCATACAAATTGTATGGATCAAAAAAAATTCGGCGCTTTTTACCAACTTGATGTTAAGGACATCAGTCTGCACACCTAGAAATTCATTTCGTACAATTGAACCTTTTCAAACTGTTTCTTTTTAAGAACCAAAAAAACTTGTGCCAAAATAACAGATGCCAAGAAGAACAAAAGACCTTGGACCCGTAATGGGTCTGGAGCACTATTTCTTGCATCTCCCTGACCCCAAACCTCCCACATTGGGATGTTGTTAAAGGTTGATCAAGCTTGATGGATTCACCCTCTGAAACAAGAAGTTCTGGTTCCTGGAGGTATCATATCAACCACTTGATGTCCACCGATGCACTCAAACTATGGTATTTCATATCCCCCTTTTTCTTTACGTACTATTCTGCTTACTATACCTGCTGATGTAGATTATAGACTGTATTGTTACTTTTGCTACCATCAGGATAAATCTGACCCCTTTCCTCTGTTCCCACACGTAATATGGGATATTTAAGAAGTTGAACGCTTTTCTCGTAGCAGGGTCGGGGGGAAGGAATGGGAAAGGACGATTTCACTATATTTCTGACCGGGAACAGGACCTATCACAATAAATTTCTTTTATTGGGACGATAACTCTGAAAAGACAGATTTCCTATCTTTTCTTTCAACTCAGGAGAATACGATCAAGGGGGGCTAATTCGAATCCGTCGGGTAAAATGAGAACAGCCCCCACATTCAAAGTCACCTTTTTACCATTAGCAAGAATTGTTTCAGTTGCTTATCATAAGGTATTCGAACAACTGCTTCAAATACAGTATCAGGAAGCACAGCGTGCGAAACTTCAATATCCAAACGGGTGTTTTATTAGCTAAATGGCAATTGGCAAATACAATTCGTTCCGTTGCTTCTCGGGGTTTCATAACCTGATATGCGCAAAAAGTGGATATGATTGAAATAGATGCCCGAGTTATTACATATATCATGATCGAACAGAAATGGATCGAAGTCATCTCGCCTTTACCCAAGAAAAGTATTTTTAATTTTGCATATGTAAATCATTGATCCCGGAATTTCTACAATAAATTAGATAGGTAGCTAGTATAGTTCCCTATACACGAGTCTGTCTTGTACTGGAATAATTGTACTGGAATATAGGACGAATACTGAACAGATATAAAAAGTATAAAGAATTAAGTAAAATTGAAAAATATTTCTTATACACGAGAAAGATTCTGTTGATTGGATATAATAAGACAAATGAGTTCTTTATTCATCATGCGAATGATAAATTACTACAAGCGAAGGAGATACACGATTTAAAAAAGGAAGATCAATATTTCACAATTGTATCTAGAATAACTGGAAAAAGTGGAGAACAAGACAGTATATTGATCGTTATGATCCAATCCAAATCGTTGTAGACCGAACCGATCATTAGTTCCAACCATGGGTCGAGTGAAATCCGATCCATAAATCAGTAACTAAAAGAATAGAAAAAGCTTATTGGTCATTAAGTATAGAGGAATTCCTGAACACAGGAATTAAGAATGACGAGGTCTTCATGACGCAGAATAAAAAACAAACTTATGAATAGCGAAACAGATTATATTTGTCGAGAATGCAAAGTATGGAGATCATATTCATTGTGTGCTTTGCCTAATTGTATTGTTTCCTGTGTATTCCTATATGAAGTTTTTGTATATGCGTTTCCGGGTACTCCTTATCATTTCGCAATAGGAATAGTTCTTCTAATTCTATGAATCTTTCCAGACACGTTTTCTCTGAATATGATTCCAAAAAATTTTCGGATTGCCTGGTATTCCACCAATTAGTAACCCCAGGTTCCAGACATTAGTACATGAGAAAAAGAGACCACCAGGGAAAATACTATAGTGGCGAGAATATGGGAGGGAGGCCAATGCTTTCTTTTTTTCATTTTTTTTTCGAGTGAATTGAATGGTAAATGAACTGCTCATCGGGACTCTCTCTGATCTGTTTTATTTGACGCCCGAGTTGTATAACAAGGTATTGACCTATGGGTCTATTCTTTCCTCTATGTGTAAAATTTTATTTTTATTATTTAGAAGGAATATAGACATAGAATAAGAGTCCTTTCGGATGAAATGAGAAAAAAGAAATAAATATTATTCCGGATATCTCAATTGGGCAAATTTGAACCAATTTTATTTTCATTTGTTCCTTTCGATGAATACTCGAAAACCACTTGAAGTAACGAACGAGTTTCGGACGAAAAAAACCCCCTGGATCAATTAACTCTTCGAAATGTTTCACCAGTCTACAAGAAAGGGTATCATCAATTCAAATCGGGGCCTAAAAGATGAATCTGTATACGAAAATACATGTTCTGATAGTTTCAAGTTCCTTCCCCCATCTTGAGAAAATATTATTCTTCATTTGATTCTTCACTGCAGTTCGTTTAAAAACTTCAATTGGTACGCGCAGAAATAGGCCAATTCGGCAGCTTTTTGTTCATTTCTCGTGGAGTAAAATTCCCTCAGTACGAGTCAAGGGAATGGCTCTTGGCCTTGATCCATATACAGGAAACGCGAGATAAAGCCCCTCTCTTAACCTCTATCTGATTGATTGGATATCTCTCAAAAGAAGCGCAGGAAGATGCGACGATTTATTCCAGGAAATCCCCAGCGAAAAATACACACTATTCCTTCTTTTTCTATCGAATCGGTCATAAACCGGCTACTAATTCCGAAATGTGCACCACAAATACGAGCTAATGAATAGACCCGCGATCCCGTAGAAAGACATCACGATCCCTTGTGGAAAAAAAAATGATTTGCTGAGATGGAAATAGGATATCAAATCCTACCAAGATAACTGGAAGTTCCAACCACTAGAATCCTAGTGAACCTAAAAAAGGATACAGGCCCAGCAAAAATTACTTGTTTTCGAGACCCCGTTACTAAGTCTATCCTATAGGTTCTGATCGCAAAATTCATATATACTAGATCCACAGTTGATTCGAATTGGGAATTGAGAGAAATAACCCACCAATAAATTTTACTTTACCTTTCTGGATCCCGACGTAACTTCATCAACTAGCACTATCTGCTGTGACACCCCCTAGGAGCATTGGTAGATACCATGACTTTCTATTAAAAATTCACTAATTCCATTTTGAACAGCTAATTCAATATACATGCATTGATGAAGATATCCTATATCAGCATAACAGTTCTTTATTTGTGTTTCGGAAAGAGCACATATCATACCATATTACACGAGATAAATATCTGTATTATCATCAGTGTTGAAATAAATGATTAAGATTCGGTTCCCATGGGTCTAGACAATCTTATTTTTTTGTGTACAGAAGAATAAGGAAACATTGCAATGCGGAACTACTAGGCCCACTAAAGGCACAAAATAGCGGTAAGTTGGGATCTGCATAGAATAGGTGCCTGCAATTAATATTTCTATCTGTTTTAATATTTCTATCTATTAGAAAGATATCTTCTAGCTCTATCTATCTTATGATATATCTATTATAAGTAATATCAAGTATCTATTATAAGTAATATCAAGCCATTATTATATTTCCACCTTAAAGTGAAATAGTCGTACTCAATTTTTCAATTTTTTCTTTATTAATGCCCGTGGTGTTCCCACAAGTACCTTTCGGAGGTTCCTGAGAGGAAAAAAAGATGCTTTTGGGTTGGACTTTGTGCTACTTTCAGACATATTGGGTTTTAGGGAATTTACCCTTTTCTCTCCCCGATCGAAATACCTCTGTTCGCTAAGAATATTGTGTGAGTTAACCCATCAATCATTCGGAGCGTGAAGTGCAATTAGGACAATTTATTTATTTTGAGGATCAATTAGGAGAATTTATGGTTGACTACTTGGAAAAATAACAATAAAATAAAGTAATACAGTAGTCCAGCTCCGTTCAGTAAAAATACCAAATTGGTATCCAATTACTGTACGATTACCGCTGTTATCATAAACGATTCTTATCCTTATTATAGGAGTGTTTCAAACGTCCCAACCATACCAACGGAAGAGTATGATGATACATCGAATGATTGGGGAAGGCATGAAACGAATTGAAAAAAAAAAGTCGTAACAAAAAGAAGTGGTACTGAGACCCTTTGCCCTAAGTGCAAATGGCATTCTCGGACAATCTTTTCCCCCCGGAGTAGAACATAACCCTAAAGAATTGCAAAGGCCATTCAGAAACAAGACAATTACATCTGATTTGAATGTCGATGAAACAATTACATCAATGAAAGATTTGTTTTCAATTCCATTTCAATAAGTTAAGTAAATTCTTTTTTTAATAGGTCAGGAAGCCAAAACTCATCTCATTCTTTTAAAAATGGAAGCTTTACTTAAAAAAACAAAAAAAACCTAGTAACAGAAAAAAAAAAATAGAACTGGAATCGACACATTGATTCTTTTTTCGCAATTTTTTTGAACCGAATGCATCCAAAGTGCACGTACAGTTCCTAAAGGAACCAATTTTGTCCTACATCAACCGACTTCCGGAAATATTACTTTTTTATGATCACGAGTTAATACGAGATCTCAAATCAATTGTGGCTCATGGTATATCTTCCTTATAGAAGAACTACTAGGGATCTTTTTTTGTTTATTAAACTCTCCCTGCGATTGGTAGTATCAGGAATAGCTTTTATGATACTTGCAATTTTGCCACCCTATGTGTCATACAATATATGCATGTGAACTCGAAAATGAATGTCAAGCTCATGACGAGATGAGAACCCCTTCTTACAAGATACGGAAGGATATGGCACTCACATCACAGAAGACCACTTGAAAGGAACCTCAAGTGGATGAGGACAGTGACAATGACAATGCACTTTGACTCAAAAATTTAAAAAATTGATAGAAAGAACCAAATTAAAAATACACCAAAAACAAACTGAATAAAAAGGACCAGGTTTTTTTTTTCGGCTTGGGATAGATAGGAATGCAAGAAGTCGGGGCATTCAAAAGAATGTCCCAAGCCAAAAAGAGAAACATCAAAGAAGAAGCGCCAAAGCAAACGTCGGGATGAGTCAAGCGCATCCGAAAGAAGCAAGGAGTCCAACACCACGCAAGTTGATCATTACGCACTAATGGCAATCGGAGAGGAGGTACGAATTGAATTGAGCAGATTGATATTATCATGAATATTAAAGCATTCAATGAGTTATGTAATGATGAAAAAAATTAGTAGAAAATTAAAATTGTTAAAAAAAGGCATGTGTCTTACTTGTAATTTTGATAAATTAAAAATGATATAATGATGTTTACGCCATGCATAAAACTGTCATGATCTAGAACTCTCCAAAGGAGAACTTGACTAATTACGGGACACCTGAAGAAAGTCCGAGGTCCGGTAGCAAGTCGTTGAACATGATCCTGGCAAAAAATAGGGTCACGTTCCTAAAAGAAGTGAATCGGATTTGTGAAGAAGTTCGCACCAATATCCAAACCACCTTCATTAACGGTCCTCATCTACATGGTCAACACAAAGCAATGCAACCTTTGTTACAAATATGGACATTAAAATTATCAATGTCCATTCAAGAAAATTATGTACGAAACAAATGATTGGGTTCTAAAGGAAACCAGATCAAGTTATGAACTGTAACACGTTAGATAGTTTTGAGGCACACACCCAACAAGCTCAACATGGGTACTAAAATAATCCCTTGGTCAGAAA
>PYDT01000037.1:5290-20519 GCA_004837865.1 Musa balbisiana
ATCATACTCAAGAAGTGAATTAGGGTAAACTGTTAACCATTCTTGATTAATCAAACACCTGTCAAGTCGAGCCATTATTTTCCTGTTAGCAGCATCTTGATTACTCTAGGAGAGCCAATTTCCCACTGATTTCATATCAATCAATGCGGCAGTGTCTATGTAATCATTGAAACTTTGAAGTTGACTTTCGAAAAGCTGTCTACCCCCCACTTTTTCATTTGTGTATCGAACAGTGTTAAAATCACCAAAAACAATCCAAGGCACATTACGACAGTCATTTACAATGTTAGTTAGATCATTCCATAGTATATTTCTTTCTTGCATACTGTTTGAAGCATATATACTAGTGAAATTGAATTGACAGTTATTCTTTTTGTCCTCCACCTTTAGATGAATGAATTGATTAGTAGTAGAAATAATCCAAGCATTAATAGAGTTAGGATGCCATAAGACCCATATTCTACCAAATGTTTCACTAGAGTCATTGGTAAACAATTCTGCGTCCGGCCATATTAAGTTGTTTTGAGTAAGAACGAGCGATTTTTTAATTTTTGTTTTCACAAGAATAGCAATATCACATGCGGCAGACTTGATTATTTTGTTGAACTCCCGATATTTTTTAGGCTTATTAAGTCCACGAACATTCCAGCTGATTAATTTCATCAGAAAAAACAAATGGAAAAGGAAGTAAGAGATGAATTAAGGTATTCATCCTACGACTTTGAATGGATAGTACCTTCCTTTTTCTTATCCTTAGGTTTTGCATTTTCCTCCCGCACAGTATCTTTACCTTTTAAGGCTTTATTTCTATATTTATTAACTTCATCCACAGCTATCAAATGTTTAAACTTTGTACCTTGAGTCAAGTAGTCTGATTGTTGAGGCGCAATATTCTGGTTTGTATGATTTGTTGGGGCTAGTTGAGAAAGAATATCCTTACTAGCGATGTTTGTTGGTGCTTGAGTTTGTTGAGACACAATTGTAATATCCCACACTTTTAAAATTTATTGATTTATTTGTAAATCGAAGAACATATGTGTAAATATAGAAATTTCAAGGACTAAATTGTTAAGTTATAAAAAAAAAAAAAAAAAAAAAAAGAAGAAAACCAAAAATTTCGGTTTTATCCCACAGCCTCCCATGCTCTCTGTTTCCCATGGGAAACAGAGAGAGGAGCTGGGGGCGTTGGGGAAGAAGAGAAGAAGAAGAAGAAGAAGAAGAAGAAGAAGAAGAAGAAGAAGAAGAAGAAGAAGAAGAAGAAGAAGAAGAAGAAGAAGAAGAAGAAGAAGAAGAAGAAGAAGAAGAAGAAGAAGAAGAAGAAGAAGAAGAAGAAGAAGAAGAAGAAGAAGAAGAAGAAGAAGAAGAAGAAGAAGAAGAAGAAGAAGAAGAAGAAGAAGAAGAAGAAGAAGAAGAAGAAGAAGAAGAAGAAGAAGAAGAAGAAGAAGAAGAAGAAGAAGAAGAAGAAGAAGAAGAAGAGCACTGTGTGTTAGGGAGGAGAAGGGAAGAAGAGAAGAAGCAGAAGAAGAAGAAGAGGAGAAGCGGGAGAAGAGGTTGCGGCACCTCTGTTTCCCGCAGGAGGAAACAGAGGAGAAGGTGTTAGGACTCTAGCTAGGAGAGTCCTAATTGAGAGGGACATTCATGTAAATCCTACCTAAGCCGACCCTTATTAAAGAGGTGAAGAGGCCGGCTAGGGTTTGGAGGTTATTTTTTAGAGAAGAATTAGGAGTTATAAAGGAATAAGAGTCTTGAGTAGGAGTCCTATTAGGAGTTGGTTAGAAGTAGGAGTCTTGAGTAGGAGTCCTACTAGGAGTTAGGTTTAGAAGCCCTATAAATAGCTATGTATTCCTCCTCTTTTCATAAGCAATAGATGAATATTTTCTGCAGCCTTTGAGCAGCAACTTGGAGGAAGGAACCCCTATAGAGTTCCAAGAGGCCGATCCCCTAAAGAGATCAACCCTAAGCTTAGAATCTGCAAGGGTTCCATCACGTGGTATCAGAGCAGCGTTCTTGGCATCTCGTTGCCCTTCCACAGCCATCCATCATCTCTCCACAGCCGCTCAAAGCAATTCCCACAATTGCTTAAAAGATCGTCGCTAAATTTCGCCATCATCTCCACCACCGCAGATCATCCTTTGATCTCCCCGTGAATTGCAACAGGTTTTGGTTTCCTACCTTACTGCTGCTGCAATTTAGTTACCCTTATTCAAAAATCCAAAAAAAAAATTTGTTCCTATATTGCTGCATAAACTTTTCGTCGCAAAGTTTTCATCTCTACGACAAAAGATAACATTGCAGAATTCTAATCGCATAACACAGTCTGTTTGATCTTGCTACTGCGTTTTTTCTATCCGAATCTCTGCGAAATTTTTATGACAGATTTGACACATCCTAACAGCAGATTTCCCTTTGGTTTTATCAAAAAATTCTCAATATAAACCATTGATCTTTTACATCTAATCTGTTGTACTTGAAAATCTGCATTGTAAAATTTCAGCCGCACAACACAGTTTGTTTGATCTTGCTACTGCATTTTTTCTATCCAAATCTTTACAAAATTTTTATGACAGCTTTGAAACATCCTAATAGCAGATTTTCCTTTAGTTTTGTCAAATAAATTCTTAATATAAACCATTAATCTTTTACGTCTAAACTGCTATACTTGAAAATCTGCACTGTGAAATTCCAGCCGCATAGTACAAATTGTTTAATCATGCTACTATATTTTTCTATCCAAAACTCTATGAAATTTTTATGATAGCTTTGGCACTTCCTAATAGTGGATTTCCCTTTTGTTTCGTCGAAAAATTCTTAATATAAACTACTGAAATTTTACGTCCAATCTATGACACTTGAAAATCTGTGCTACAGAAAATTTCAGCAGCATATTGTTGCCTTAACCGATCTATTTGCAATCTTTTTGAACAAAATTTCTTATATATTTCATAGATCATCTTGGCTTCCATCTAAGATTGATCTATTAAGGAATTCACCTCTAAAAACGATTGTGTTGCTGTAAATTTTCGTCGCAAACCGCTGAAATTTTTCGACAAGAATTCCGCTATCGCAACTTGCACCAATTTCTTTGCTGTTATACTGCTGAAATTTTCTTGATTAAATTGGACATACTTACTGTCATATACACTGAGATTTTGCTATCAATTCCCTCCTCAAATCTCTCAAGTTTTTTGTGAAAATTTTGTTGAGAAACCGTTGTTTCTTCGACGACAATTCTGCTCTTACAAGACAACACAATTCTGTAGCAAACTTCCACTAATTTCTATCAAACCTTTGCTGCCATCTACCACAGATCTAAAACTTTAATCCACAGCCCTAAAACTCCACCAAATCACACCCTCAAACTACACCCAAAACAGCCACAAAATAAGCCTAAACCGTAGCCTACATCTATTAATCCACTAACCCTAGCCTACATCTATCAATCCACTAACCCTTTCAACCACCACTTCTCTCAACCTATACATGCCTTTAACCCGACAACAAAAGAGAGATCTTAATATCACAGATTTGGAGGCATGTACTATGGCATCTGAGGTGGCAATCAATGCTAAATTTGAAGCCTTCGAGGCACAAATGGAGGATAAGATTCGGACGCTCTTTACCGAACTCAGATTGGGCCGACCACTAAGCCCGAAGAAATCACATCAAGGAGAGAGCTCTGCCCAATCGTACCAAGCCCGAAGAGATGACTTCCAAGGGAGGGGATGCTCTATGATTGATCCCAACTATCCATGCATAAGGGTGGACTTCCCTAGATGGGAAGAAGGAGACCCGATTGGTTGGATCTCGCGCGCAGAGCGGTATTTTCGGTACCACAAAACTGCGGATGCATCTATGGTGGAAATTGTAGCTATATATCTTGAAAGAGATGGCATACAGTGGTTTGACTGGTTTAAATATACTCATGGAGTCCTCTCATGGTGACAATTCAAAGAAGGACTATTAATCCGCTTCGGACCAATCGATTACGAGAACATTGACAAACAACTAGCAAAGATCCGACAAACCTCTACCATTTAGGAGTACCAAACTAGGTTTGAAAGGTTATCTAATCAAACTTGTGATTGGTCTAAAAAGCAACTATTGGGGACCTTCATTGAGGGTTTGAAGCCGGAGATCCGGAGAGAAGTTAAAGCACGACAACCGTACACGCTTATGGCAGCCATCTCTTTCGCACGACATCAAGAGGAGCGATTGAACCATGAAGCTCAAAGGACTAGGATTGTTTCTCAACCTGCAATGCAGAAGCCCTCAGCCCCCGTTACTATCAACTGAGTCCCTGCACAAAAATGATGACAAGAGAAGAGCTTCAGGAGCGATCTACGAAAGAGTTATATTGGCACCGCGACGAGCCGTGGAGCCGCGAGCATCATTGCAGAAAAGGGAGACTTCTTATGATTAAACCAGTAGAAGAAGAGGTCGTTGAACATCTAGAAGAGAGCCTTGATAATGAAGAAGAAGATGTAGAAGAAGAGACACAACCGACCGAAGTTATAGTACATGCACTAACCGGCTACTCAAACCCGCAAACGATGAAAGTTGAAGGCCTTCTCAAACAATAATCGATCACTGTTCTCATCGACACGGGTAGCACTAATAACTTCCTAGATATTAAAGTTGCTGTTCGGATGGCCTTACCTATCGAGTATTATAGTAGGTTTAATGTCAAGTTTACCGACGAACGGATTTTGAAGTGTGATCGTAGGCACCCGTGGGAGAAACTATTACTGCAGGAACAAGAGATAATTGCAGATTTCTTCCTCCTTCCTCTTGATGATCATGAGGCCATGCTCAGAATTGAATGGTTGATGACATTAGGTGATGTTTCTTGGAATTTTATGAAACTAATTTTGAGATTTTTCAGTAAAGGGAAACAGGTGATTCTACATGGGAAACATGGGGGCGACGTAATGACGATTTGCATACAACAAATGGAGAAGGTTTTGCATAAAGCATGCAACGGCTCTTTCGTACAACTTGAGCAGCAAACTAATGGAGAGCCAATAGAATTTGAAGATCCAAACCTACTCTCTTTGTTTGTTGAATTTTTAGATATATTTGACGAATCACGCAACCTACCTCTTGCCCATCGGCATGATCATTGTATGCCGATTCTTCTGGGCAAACCTCCTGCAAATATTTGGCTACATCAATATTCATATCTGCAGAAGGATGAAATAGAAAGGATTGTAAAAGAGATGCCCGAAATAGGAGTTATTCGACTAAGTTGCAGCCCCTACTTTTCACCGGTGCTCTTCGAACGAAAGAAGGACGAAACATGACGAATGTGCATTGATTACCGAACCCTCAATGGCATAACCGTCAAGGACAAATACCCTATTCCAATAGCAGATGAATTGCTATATGAAACGGAGCACAAATCTTCACAAAGCTGGACCTTCGATCCAAGTATCATCAAATATGAGTGTGCAAAGAAGACATACCGAAAACCGTCTTTCGAACACACAACGACCACTATGAATTTTTGCCAGAAGGTAGAATATCTTCGGCATATCATATCAGAGGAAGATGTGGCAGTGGACCTGTTAGGACTCTAGCTACGAGAGTCCTAATTGATAAGGGCATTCATGTAAAACCTACCTAAGCCGACCCTTATTAAAGACGTGAAGAGGCCGGCTAGGGTTTGGAGGTTATTTCTTAGAGAAGAATTAGAAGTTGTAAAGGAATAAGAGTCATGAGTAGGAGTCCTATTAGAAGTCTTGAATAGGAGTCCTATTATGAGTTGATTAGAAGCAGGAGTCTTGAGTAGGAGTCCTATTAGGAGCCTATTAGGAGTTAGGGTTTAGAAGCCCTATAAATAGCTATGTATTCCTCCTCTTTTCATAAGCAATAGATGAATATTTTCTGCAGCCTTTGAGCAGCAACTTGAAGGAAGGAACCCTATAGAGTTCCAGGAGGCCGATCCCCTAAAGAGATCAACCCCAAGCTTAGAATCTGCAAGGGTTCTAACACTTGGTATCAGAGCAGCGTTCTTAGCAGCTCACTGCCCTTCCACAAGCCATCCATCATCTCTCCACAGCCGCCCAAAGCAATTCCCACAATTGCTTAAAAGATCGTCGCTAAATTCCACCATCATCTCCACCACCGCAGATCATCCTTTGATCTCCTCGTGAATTGCAATAGGTTCTGGTTTCCTACCTTACTGCTGTTGCAATTTAGTTATCCTAATTCAAAAATCCAAAAAAAAAATTTGTTCCTATATTGCTGCATAAACTTTCCATCGCAAAGTTTTCATCTCTATGACGAAAGATACATTGTAGAATTCTAATCGCATAACACAGTCTGTTTGATCTTGCTACTGTGTTTTTTCTATCCAAATCTCTACGAAATTTTTATGACAGATTTGACACTTCCTAACAGTAGATTTCCCTTTGGTTTTATCAAAAAATTCTCAATATAAACCATTGATCTTTTACATCTAATCTGCTGTACTTGAAAATCTGCACTGTAAAATTTAACCACACAACACAGTTTTTTTGATCTTGCTACTGCATTTTTTCTATCTAAATCTCTACGAAATTTTTATGACAGCTTTGACACATCCTAATAGCAGATTTTCCTTTAGTTTTGTCAAAAAATTCTTAATATAAACTATTAATCTTTTACGTCTACACTGTTATACTTGAAAATCTGCACTATGAAATTCCAACCGCATAGTACAAATTGTTTAATCTTGCTACTATATTTTTCTGTCCAAATCTCTATGAAATTTTTATAATAGCTATAACACTTCCTAACAGTGGATTTCCCTTTGATTTCGTCGAAAAATTCTCAATATAAACTACTGATATTTTACGTCCAATCTGTGACACTTGAAAATCTGTGCTGTAGAAAATTTCAGCAGCATATTGTTGCCTTAACCGATCTATTTGTAATCTTTTTGAACAAAATTTTTATATATTTCATATATCATCTTGGCTTCCATCTAAGATTGATCTATTAAGGAATTCACCTCTAAAAACGATTTTGTGTTGCTGTAAATTTTCGTCGCAAACCGCTGAAATTTTTCGATGAGAATTCTACTATCGCAACTTGCACCAATTTCTTTGCTGTTATACTGCCAAAATTTTCTTGATTAAATTAGACATACTTACTGTCATATACACTGAGATTTTGATATCGATTCCCTCCTCAAATCTCTCAAGTTTTCTGTAGACATTTCGTTGAGAAACCACTGTTTCTTCGACGACAATTCTGCTCTTACAAGACAACACAATTCTGCAGCAAACTTCCACTGATTTCTATCAAACCTGTGCTGCCATCTACCACAGATCTAAAACTTTCATCCACAGCTCTAAAACTCCACCAAACCACACCCTTAAACTACACCCAAAACGGCCACAAAACAAGCCTAAACCGTAGCCTACATCCACCAATCCACCAACCCTTTTGACCACCACTTCTCTCAACCTATATATGCCTTTAACCCGACAACAAAAGAGAGATCTTAACATCACAGATTTGGAGGCATATACTATGGCATCTGAAGCAGCAATCAATGCTAAATTTGAAGCCTTCGAGGCGTAAATGGAGGATAAGATTCGGACGCTCTTTACCGAACTCAGATTGGGCCGACCACCAAGCCCGAAGAAATCACATCAAGGAGAGAGCTCTACCCATTCGTACCAAGCCCGAAGAGATGACTTCCAAGGGAGGGGAGGCTCTATGATTGATCCCAACTATCCACGCATGAAGGTGGACTTCCCTAGATGGGAAGAAGGAGACCCGATTGGTTAGATCTCGCGCGCAGAGCGGTATTTTCGGTACCACAAAACTGCGGATGCATCTATAGTGGAAATTGCAGCTATATATCTTGAAAGGGATGGCATACAGTGATTTGACTGGTTTAAATATACTCATGGAGTCCTCTTATGGCGATAATTCAAAGAAGGACTATTAATCCGCTTCGGACCAACCGATTACGAGAACATTGACGAACAACTAGCAAAGATCCGACAAACCTCTACCATTAAGGAGTACCAAACTAGGTTTGAAAGGTTATCTAATCAAACTTGTGATTAGTCTCGAAAATAGCTATTGGGGACCTTCATTGGGGGCTTGAAGCCGGAGATCCGGGGAGAAGTTAAAGCACGACAACCGTACACGCATATGGCAGCCATCTCTTTCGCACGACATCAAGAGGAGCGATTGAACCATGAATCTCGGAGGACTAGGATCGCTTCTCGACCTACAATGCAGAAGCTCTCAGCCCCCCCTACTATCAACCGAGTCCCTGCACTAAAATTGATGAAAAGAGAAGAATTTCAGGAGCAATCTACAGAGGAGTTATGTTGGCACCGTGACGAGCCGTGGAGCCGTGAGCATCACTGTAGAAAAGAGAGACTTCTTATGATTGAACCAGTAGAAGAAGAGGTCATTGAACATCTAGAAGAGAGCCTTAATAATGAAAAGGAAGATGCAGAAGAAGAGCCACAACCGATCGAAGTTATGGTACATGCACTAGCCGGCTACTCAAACCCGCAAACGATGAAAGTTGAAGGCCTTCTCAAACAACAATTGATCACTGTTCTCATCAACACGGGCAGCACTAATAACTTCCTAGATAGTAAAGTTGCTGTCCGGATGGCCTTATCTATCGATTATTACAGTAGGTTTGACGTCAAGTTCACCAACGGATGGATTTTGAAGTGTGATCGTAGGAGAAACTATTACTACAGGACCAAGAGATAATTGCAGATTTCTTCCTCCTTCCTCTTAATGATCATGAGGCTATGCTCAAAATTGAATGGTTGACAACATTAGGTAATGTTTCCTGGAATTTTATGAAACTAATTTTGAGATTTTACAGTAAAGGGAAACAGGTGATTTTACAGTAAAGGGAAACATACCAAAAAGCATGCAGTGGCTTTTTGGTACAACTTGAGTAGCAAACTAAGGGAGAGCCAATAGAATTTGAAGATCCAAACCTACTTCCTTTGCTTGCTGAATTTTCAGATATATTTGACGAACCACGCAACCTACCTCTTGCCCATCAGCATGATCATTGTATACCGATTCTTCTGGGCAAACCTCATGCAAATACTTGGCTATATCAACATTCATATCTGCAGAAGGATGAAATAGAAAGGATTCTAAAAGAGATGCCTGAAATAGGAGGAGTTATTTGGCCAAGCTGCAGCCCCTACTTTTCACCGATGCTCTTCGTACGAAAGAAGGACGAAACATGGCGAATGTGCATTGATTACCAAACCCTCAATGGCATAACCATCAAGGACAAATACCCTATTCCAATAGCAGATGAATTGCTAGATAAAGGGAGCACAAATCTTCACAAAGCTGGACCTTCGATCCGGGTATCATCAAATATGAGTGTGCAAAGAAGACATACCGAAAACCGCCTTTTGAACACACAACGGCCACTATGAATTTTTGCCAGAAGGTAGAATATCATGGACATATCATATCAGAGGAAGGTGTGGCAGTGGACCCCTCCAAAATTGGAGCAATGCAGAATTGGCTGACCTCATGGAACATAAAATTGCTACGTGGCTTTCTTAGTTT
This sequence comes from Musa balbisiana, assembly GCA_004837865.1. Lineage (NCBI taxonomy): Eukaryota > Viridiplantae > Streptophyta > Magnoliopsida > Zingiberales > Musaceae > Musa > Musa balbisiana. Next base: position 14,852 of record PYDT01000037.1, read on the forward strand.
AATAGGCAAGTTCATGAAAAACTATGGAAAGATCAGTGCACCACTTATTTCCTTACTGAAAAAAGATATCTTCCAATGGTCGGACAAAGCCTCCGCTGCCTTCGACAAACTTAAAGCAGCCATGACGACGACGCCGGTGCTAGCACTACCAGATTCCAACCGACCCTTCATTATTGAGGCCGACGCATCTAGAGTCAGAATCGGAGCCATTCTCATGCAAGATGGTCGACCACTCGCATACACTAGCAAGACATTGTCTCTCTCCCATCAAAACATGTCAACATATGATAAGGAGATGCCCGTCATTGTGCGCGCAGCAACGAGGTGGAGACCCTACTTGATCGGTCGACGATTTCAAATTAAAACCGACCATAAAAGCCTCAAGTACTTTTTGGAGCAAAAGATATCATCCCCTGAGCAACAAAAATGGGTAACAAAACTTCTTGGATTTGATTATGAAATAACTTACAAAAAGGGGAAAGAGAATGTTGTTGCAGATGCGCTTTCGTAGCTACCCGAGCAAGTTGAATTTTCGGTCGTTTCACTTCCAACCAGTGACTTCCTTGAGGATATTATGATAGAATGGCAGGAAAATCCGAAGACCAGTAAAATCATAAAAAAATGGGAAGAAGCATCAAGCTCTATGGCTCATTACAATTGGGACTCAAAAGAATTAAACTATAAAGGACGCACTGTGCTTATGACAAATTCTACTTGCATCTTCACGAGCAAATTTTGGACAAAGTTATTCCATATGCAGGGTACTAAATTGAAAAAGAGTATGCAATATCACCCACAAACCGACAGCCAAACAAAAGTTATAAATAGGTGCTTGGAGACAGCCCAAAGCCACCCACCAAATATGATTACTCAAGGAGAACTCTAGACCCAGCCAAGTGTAATTATTGATCAACGGATCGTGACTCGACAACGATGACCCACTACTGAAGTGCTAATACAGTGGGTGAACCTACCAACAAAAGATGCCACTTGGGAGAACTATGACGACTTGAAGATCAAATTCCCAAAATTCATGAATCGTCAGCCTCGAGGACAAGGCTGATTTGAAGAGGGTGGGTCTATTAGGACTCTAGCTAGGAGAGTCCTAATTGATAAGGGCATTCATGTAAAACCTACCTAAGCCGACCCTTATTAGAGAGGTGAAGAGGCCGGCTAGGGTTTGGAGGTTATTTCTTAGAGAAGAATTAGAAGTTGTAAAGGAATAAGAGTCTTGAGTAGGAGTCCTATTAGGAGTCTTGAATAGGAGTCCTATTAGGAGTTGGTTAGAAGCAGGAGTCTTGAGTAGGAGTCCTATTAGGAGTTAGGGTTTAGAAGCCAATAAATAGCTATGTATTCCTCCTCTTTTCATAAGCAATAGATGAATATTTTCTGCAGCCTTTTAGCAGCAACTTGAAGGAAGGAACCCGTATAGAGTTGCAGGAGGCCGATCCCCTAAAGAGATCAACCCCAAGCTTAGAATATGCAAGGGTTCTAACAGGACCCCTCCAAAAGAAAAGCAATGCAGAACCGGCTGACCTCGAGGAACATAAAATTGCTACATGGCTTTCTGGGTTTAATAGGCTACTACCGCAAGTTCATGAAAAACTATGGAAAGATCAGTGCACCACTTACTTCCTTACTAAAAAAAGATGTATTCCAATGGTTGGACAAAGCCTTCACTACCTTCGACAAACTTAAGGCAGCCATGACGACGCCGCCAGTGCTAGCACTACCAGATTTCACTCGACCCTTCATTATTGAGGTCGACGCATCTGGAGTCGGAATTGGAGCCATTCTCATGCAAGATGTCCGACCACTCAGATACACTAGAAAGACATTATCTCTCTCCCATCAAAATATGTCAACATATGATAAAGAGATGCTCGCCATTTTGCACACAGCAACGAGGTGGAGACCCTACTTGATCGGTCGACGATTTCAAATTAAAATCGACTATAAAAGCCTTAATTACTTTTTGGAGCAAAAGATATCATCCCCCAAGCAGCAAAAATGGGTGACAAAATTCTTAGATTTGATTATGAAATAATTTACAAAAAGGGGAAAGAGAATGTTGTTGCAGATGCACTTTTGCAGCTAGTTGAGCAAGATGAAATTTTGGCCGTTTTGCTTCCACCAGTGACTTCCTTGAGGATATTAAGATGGAATGGCAGGATGATCCAGAGGCCAGTAAGATCATAAAAATATTGGAAGAAGCATCAAGCTCCGTGGCTCATTACAATTGGGACTCAAAAGAATTACACATAAAGGACGCACTGTGCTTATGACAAATTCTACATGCATCTTCACGAGCAGATTTTGGACAAAGTTATTCCATATGCAGGGTACTAAATTGAAAAGGAGTATGGCATATCACCCACAAACCGACAGCCAGACGGAAGTTGTAAATAGGTGCTTGGAAACAGCCCATAGCCACCCACCAAATATGACTACTCAAGGAGAACTCCAAATCCAGCCAAGTGCCATTATTGATCGACGAATCATGACTCGACAACGACGACCCACTACTGAAGTGCTAATACAGCAGGCGAACCTACCGACAGAAGATGCCACTTGGGAGAACTATGACGACTTGAAGATCAAATTCCCAGAATTCATGAATCGTCAGCCTCGAGGACAAGGCTGATTTGAAGAGGGCGGCGGGTCTGTTTGGACTCTAGCTAGGAGAGTCCTAATTGAGAGGGACATTCATGTAAATCCTACCTAAGCCGACCCTTATTAAAGAGGTGAAGAGGCCGGCTAGGGTTTAGAGGTTATTTCTTATAGAAGAATTAGGAGTTGTAAAGGAATAAGAGTCTTGAGTAGGAGTCCTATTAGGAGTTGGTTAGAAGTAGGAGTCCTATTAGGAGTTAGGGTTTAGAAGCCCTATAAATAGCTATGTATTCCTCCTCGTTTCATAAGCAATAGATGAATCTTTTCTGCAGCCTTTGAGCAGCAACTTGGAGGAAGGTACCCCTATAGAGTTCCAGGAGGCCAATCCCCTAAAGAGATCAACCCCAAGCTTAGAATCTGCAAGGGTTCTAACAGAAGGGCAGTGCATCGGGGAATAGCAGGGAGGAAGATGGCTGTGGAGGTTGTGGCCGTGGGGGCTGCGACAGGGAAGAAAAGGCTACGGCTGCTGCGGTGGCAGCTGCAGCTAGAAGAGAAGTGTTAGAACCCTTGTAGATTCTAGGCTTGGGGTTGATCTCTTTAGGGGATCGGCCTCCTTGGAACTCTATAGGGGTTCCTTCCTCCAAGTTGCTGCACAAAGGCTGCAGAAAATATTCATCTATTGCTTGTGAAAAGAGGAGGAATACATGGCTATTTATAGGGTTTCTAAACCCTAACTCCTAATAGGACTCCTACTCAAGACTCCTACTTCTAACTAACTCCTAATAGGACGACTACTCAAGACTCCTACTTCTAACCAACTCATAGTTCTTCTCTAAGAATTAACTACCATACCTTAGCTGGCCTGTTTACCTCTTTCTTAGGGGTTGGCTTAGGTAGGTTTTACATGAAAGTCCCTCTCAATTAGGACTCTCCTAGCTAGAGTCCCCGCCCTCTTCAAATCAGTCTTGCCCTCAAGACTGAGATTCCATGAACTCAAGATTCCATGAACTCATCATATGATTCCCATGTCGCATCTTCAAGCGGTAAATTATTCCAATGCACTAGTACTTCAGTAGAGGGACGTCGGCGACGCATCACGATCCCATGAGCAAGGATGACTTATGGTTGGGCTTGAATAACTTCATCCTCAGTGGTGTTGGGCAGTTGGATTTGGGGTGACTCGTGTTCTCCCAACTTGTGCTTCAAGCATGACATGTGGAAGACAGGATGAATTTTGGCATCCTCAGGCAATTTAAGTCTGTACACCACAGCTCCAATACGCTCTGTGATCTGATAAGACCCATAAAAATGTGGGGATAGCTTCATGGAGGCTCGAGTTTTGATGGAGAGTTGCTTGTATGGCTGTAGGCGAAGATAAACCCAATCTCCTACTGAAAATTCTCTTTCGCTTCGTCGTGTGTCTCTGGAGTATTGCTGCTTCATTCTGGCTTGAGCGGTAGAGAGATTATCCTTTAATAGCTGTAGGAGTTTGTCTCTGTCAATCAATTCTTGGTCAACCTGATCTACCTTGGCTAAGCCAATTACATACTTTGGAATCACAGGGGCTGGCCAACCATACAATGCTTCATAAGGGGTACAATTTGTAGATGAATGATATGTAGTATTATACCACCATTTGGCCCAGGGAAGCCATTTCGCCCACTCTTTTGGTTGATCACTGGTGTAACACCGAAGGTACGTCTCTAAACACCTGTTTACCACCTCTGTTTGGCCGTCAGTTTATGGATGATATGCTGTGCTCATCTTGAGTTTGGTGCCTTGTAACTGAAATAACTCGGTCCAAAATTTGCTGGTGAAGATCTTGTCACGATCACTTACAATGGACCTTGGCATCCCATGCAGTTTAACAGTATTTTCTATGAAAATTGGGCAATAATAGCAGCAGTGTAGGGATTTCTTACAGCACAAAAATGAGCATATTTCGTAAGTCGATCAACCACCACGAGAATTGTGCTTTTACCTTTGGAAGGTGGCAGCCCTTCTATGAAGTCCATGGATATGTCAGTCCACACTGAGTCCGGTATAGGTAGTGGTTGTAGCTTCCCTGGATTTGCCATTGTTTCACCCTTGTGCTGTTGACATACATCACATTGTGCCACATATTCAGCAATAATATTTTTCATCACTCTCCAATAAAAATTTGCTTCACTCTTTTGTAGGTTCTCAGAAATCCGGAGTGCCCTACTAAAGGTGTGGAGTGCATTTCATGCAGGATAATTGTGATGCAAGGGGAGTCAGGGTATAAAGCACAATGCGACCTTTGTAGCGTAGATCCCTCGAATCCCAAGTGTAGTGGGCTATTGCATTTGGATCCTCCTCCAATTTTTTTATGGTATTGCTAATCTCTGGATCCTTCTTCCATTCTTCTCTAATGTCTTCAAGAAGGCTGGTGGTAGGAAGGGAGATGGCTGAAACCTTAGCTTGCTCAGGTAGTCGTGAGAGTGCATCTGCAACAACGTTTTCTTTCCCCTTTTTATAAATAATTTCATAATCGAATCCAAGAAGTTTGGTTACCCATTTTTGCTGCTCAGGGGATGATATCTTTTGCCCCAAAAAGTATTTGAGACTTCTATGGTCGATTTTAATTTGAAATCGTCGGCCAATCAGGTAGGGTCTCCACCTCATTACTGCGTGCACAATGGCTAGCATCTCCTTATCATATACTAACATATTTTGATGGGAGAGAGACAATGCCTTGCTAGTGTATGTGAGTGCTCGACCATCTTGCATGAGAACGACTCCAATTCCGACTCCAGATGCGTCGGCCTCAATGATGAAGGGTCGGTTGAAATCTGGTAGTGCTAGCACCGGCGTCATTGTCATGGCTGCCTTAAGTTTGTCGAAGGCAGCGGAGGCTTTGTCTGACCATTGGAAGGCATCTTTTTTCAGTAGAGATGTGAGGGGTGTCGTTGATCTTCCCATAGTCCTTAACAAATTTTCGGTAGTAGCCCGTTAGTCTAAGGAACCCATGCAGTAATTTCACGTTTGTAGGTTCTCAGAAATCCGGAGTGCCCTACTAAAGGTGTGGAGTGCATTC
>PYDT01001531.1:0-2500 GCA_004837865.1 Musa balbisiana
ATACGTATTGGTGCCTCCAATTTTGATATCATCACACATTTTTCCCTTTTTTTCTTTGTTTCTATTTTCTTTCTTTTTTTTTTTTTCTATATAAAATTATTTATTATTAAAAGTATATGCGTGAGACACAATCTACTAATCTACTAAATTTGATTATACTAAATTTGATCTATTTAGATGTTCTGATATATCCTAGTCCCATCTAGTAGTATTAAATACCTCGGGAGCCAATGAAACTATTTTAGTAAAATTCAACTGTCTCAATCCAGAGCGATCGCACCAAAAACTCGAGTTCCTTTTGGATTTCCTTCTTGATCAATGACAACCGCAGCATTGTCATCATATCGTATTATCATACCGTTGTCACGTTTGAGTTCTTTACAAGTACGTACAATACAGCTCTAATTATTTCCGATCTTTCTAGTGGCATATTAGGCACTGCTTCTTTGATTACAGCAACAATAACGTCACCAATATGAGCATATCGATGCTTACCAGCTCCTATGATTCGAATACACATCAATTCTCGAGCTCCGCTGTTATCCGCTACATTCAAAAGGGTCTGAGGTTGAATCATATCATTTTATTGGAATCCGTTATTTTAATGCAAAGGATGAAGGAAAAAAGAAATATTCTCTGTCCAGAAATAAATAAACTTGCCGTTGTTTTTTCATCCTCAATACACTGTTTAGTTCTACATACCTATCCTGACAAATTGAGTTCGTATAGGCATTTTGGACGCAGCTAGTGAAATAGCTGCTTTGGCTACAGCTTCTGATACTCCGCCCATTTCATAAAGTATTCGACCTGGTTTAACAACGGATACCCAATATTCGGGGGATCCCTTCCCCGAACCCATACGTGTTTCCGCAGGTCTTACTGTAACAGGTTTGTCGGGAAATATACGTAACCATATTTTTCCACCACGACGCGCATATCGTGTCATTGCTCTTCGCCCCGCTTCTATTTGTCTAGCTGTGATCCAAGCGGGTTCAAGTGCCTGAAGAGCGTATCTGCCGAAACAAATACGATTGCCCCGACAAGATATTCCCTTCATTCTTCCTCTATGTTGTTTACGAAATCTGGTTCTTTTGGGGTTATAGTTGATGGTCGTTTCTTAATTCCATCTCTACTACAGAACCGGACATGAGAGTTTCTTCTCATCCAGCTCCTCGCGAATGAAAGGATTCAATAATATTACAGATACGCATGTATTTAATAATTTAATAAACTAATACACTAAGACATTTATTAATATTGAATTTGTTTTGTTATACAGGAAGATGTATATACAGGATATATAGCTAGAATATTTATGTTATGCATATTTATAGATATAAATTATAGATTAGATATAAATTATAGATAATGCTTTTTATAATTATAGATAATGCTTTTTATTTTATAACGATCCTTGATCCTTATTTTTACCCTTATCAAATGATGCCAAAATATTGTAATGTAATCTCAATAAATAAAGGTTTCGCGGGCGAATATTGACTCTTTACTGTTTTATTCCTAGGTCAACCCATGACTTCTCAGAATAAATAAATTTTTTCTCGGTTCGTTCCGCCATCCCACCAATGAATTATTCGGATTCGTTTTCAGTAGAATCCTATGCAGTCACAGGTTCCGTCGTTCCCATAGCTTCTCCATTAATGGTTAGGCCTGAACTCTGCAATGGAGCTCCCAACAAAATTCCTTCTCGAGTCAATCTCCTTAGTTTTTATTAACCCGAGGCTCTTTATTATTATTTATATTCATTCAGTATTGATGCTTTATCACATTGCCTTTATGAGGTAATTCATAGACCATACATATTGGAATCATATATCATTGATATTTTTGTTCTCTCTTTCTATCATCCTTCCATTTATCCACATCCCTTTATTTTTGTTTCACAACCCATAATCAGATTTTTTATGGAAAAGATTTTAGTTGCAGTTGCTGCAACTATATGATTGATCCACTCATCTCATATAGTGACTGTTTCTTGGGATCTCGACAATACGAAGCAATAAGTTGGTTATTAGTTTATTTTGTTTTTATTTTTGTTTTTATTTATTTTATATAGTTATTAAGTTTAAGTAGGGTTTAGTCTATTTTTTTTTATTCCAATTCTAAACTCTAAAGAAAAATTAACGAGTCACACACTAAGCATAGCAATTATAACAAATGGTCAATCGAATTTTTATTCAACCTTATAGAATTAGAATTGCTCATTTTTGTTTGATTTAACGGAAAAAGAATGAAACAGTTTGTTATTTTTTGTTCTATCACTGGCCAGAATGGCAAGATAAATAAAGGTCTATTATTCCTCGTCCACAAATATCCAAATTTTGATGCCTAATACTCCATAGATAGTTCGAATTGTATAGGAACAATGATCAATTTTAGCGCGAATTGTTTGTAGGGGAACCCTGCCCTCTCTGATCCATTCGACACGTGCAATTTCTTTTCCGTCAATCCGCCCTGCAATTTGTACTTGCATTCCTTTTGT
>PYDT01001531.1:7500-12500 GCA_004837865.1 Musa balbisiana
CAACTATTCAATCAAATGATATTGAGCATGTTTCCCATCTCTTCTCGAGAAACAAGTGGGGTATTTCTTTGCAAAATTGTGTTCAATTTCATATGTGGCAATTCCGCCAAGATCTCTTCGTTAGTTGGGGGAAGAATCAGCACGAATCGGATTTTTTGAGGAACGTATCGAGAGAGAATTTGATTTGGTTAGACAATGTGTGGTTGGTAAACAAGGATCGGTTTTTTAGCAAGGTACGGAATGTATTGTCAAATATTCAATATGATTCCACAAGATCTATTTTCGTTCAAGTAAGGGATTCTAGCCAATTGAAAGGATCTTCTGATCAATCCATAGATCATTTCGATTCCATTAGAAATGAGGATTCAGAATATCCCACATTGATCGATCAAACAGACATTCAGCAACTAAAAGAAAGATCGATTCTTTGGGATCCTTCCTTTCTTCAAACGGAACGAACAGAGATAGAATCAGATCGATTCCCGAAATGCCTTTTTGGATCTTCCTCAATGTCCCGGCTATTCACGGAACGTGAGAAGCAGATGAATAATCATCTGCTTCCGGAAGAAATCGAAGAATTTCTTGGGAATCCTACAAGATCAATTCGTTCTTTTTTCTCTGACAGATGGTCAGAACTTCATCTGGGTTCGAATCCTATTGAGAGGTCCACTAGAGATCAGAAATTTTTGAAGAAAAAACAAGATGTTTCTTTTGTCCCTTCCAGGCGATTGGAAAATAAAGAAATGGTTGATATATTCAAGATAATTATGTATTTACAAAATACCGTCTCAATTCATCCTATTTCATCAGATCCGGGATGTGATATGGTTCCGAAGGATGAACCGGATATGGACAGTTCCAATAAGATTTCATTCTTGAACAAAAATCCATTTTTTGATTTATTTCATCTATTCCATGACCGGAACAAAAGGGGATACACGTTACACCACGATTTTGAATCAGAAGAGAGATTTCAAGAAATGGCAGATCTATTCACTCTATCAATAACCGAGCCGGATCTGGTGTATCATAGGGGATTTGCCTTTTCTATTGATTCCTACGGGTTGGATCAAAAAAAATTCTTGAATGAGGTATTCAACTCCAGAGATGAATCGAAAAAGAAATCTTTATTGGTTCTACCTCCTCTTTTTTATGAAGAGAATGAATCTTTTTATCGAAGGATCAGAAAAAAATCGGTCCGGATCTACTGCGGGAATGATTCGGAAGATCCAAAACTAAAAACAGCGGTATTTGCTAGCAACAACATAATGGAGGCAGTCAATCAATATAGATTGATCCGAAATCTGATTCAAATCCAATATAGCACCTATGGGTACATAAGAAATGTATCTAATCGATTCTTTTTAATGAATAGATCCGATCGCAACTTCGAATATGGAATTCAAAGGGATCAAATAGGAAATGATACTCTGAATCATATAACTATAATGAAATATACGATCAACCAACATTTATCGAATTTGAAAAAGAGTCAGAAGAAATGGTTTGATCCTCTTTTTTCTCGAACCGAGAGATCCATGAATCGGGATCCTGATGTATATAGATACAAATGGTCCAATGAGAGCAAGAATTTCCAGGAACATTTGGAACATTTCGTTTCTGAACAGAAGAACCGTTTTCAAGTAGTGTTCGATCGGTTACGTATTAATCAATATTCGATTGATTGGTCCGAGGCTATCGACAAACAAAATTTGTCTAAGTCACTTCGTTTCTTTTTGTCCAAGTCACTTCGTTTCTTTTTGTCCAAGTCACTTCCCTTTTTGTCCAAGTCACTTCCCTTTTTGTCCAAGTCACTTCCCCTTTTCTTTGTGAGTATCGGGAATATCCCCATTCATAGGTCCGAGATCCACATCCGTGAATTGAAAGGTCCGAATGATCAACTCCGCAATCAGTTGTTAGAATCAATAGGTGTTCAAATCGTTCATTTGAATAAATTGAAACCCTTCTTATTGGATGATCATGATACTTCCCAAAGACCGGAATTCTTTATCAATGGAGGAACAACATTACCATTTTTGTTCAAAAAGATACCAGAGTGGATGATTGACTCATTCTATACTAGAAATAATCGCAGGAAATCCTTTGATAACACGGATTCCTATTTCTCAATGATATTCCATGATCGAGACAATTGGCTGAATCCCGTGAAACCATTTCATAGAAGTTCATTGATATCTTCTTTTTATAAAGCAAATCGACTTCGATTCTTGAATGATCCAAATCACTTCTGGTTCTATTGTAACAAAAGATTCCCTTTTTATGTGGAAAAGACCCGTATCAATAATTATGATCTTACATATGGACAATTCCTCACTACCTTGTTCATTCGCAACAAAATATTTTCTTCGTGCGTCGGTAAAAAAAAACATATTTTTTTGGAGAGAGAGACTATTTCACCAATCGAGTCACAGGTATCTAACATATTCATACCTAAAGATTTTCCACAAAGTGGTGACAAAACGTATAACTTGTACAAATCTTTCCGTTTTCCAATTCGATCCGAGCCATTCGTTCGTAGAGCTATTTACTCGATCGCAGACATTTCTGCAACACCTCTAACAGAGAAACAAAGAGTCAATTTTGGAAGAACTTATTGTCAGCCTCTTTCAGATATGAATCTATCTGATTCAGAAGGGAAGAACTTGCATCGGTATCTCAGTTTCAATTCAAACATGGGTTTGATTCACACTCCATGTTCTGAGAAATATTTACCATCCGGAAAGAGGAAAAAAAAACGGAGTCTTTCTCTAAAGAAATGCGTTGAGAAACGGCAGATGTATAGAACCTTTCAACGAGATAGTGCTTTTTCAAATCTCTCAAAATGGAATCTGTTCCAAACAAAATGGAATCCGTTCCAAACATATATGCCATGGTTCCTTACTTCGACAGAGTGCAAATATCTAAATTTCACCCTTTTAGATACTTTTTCAGACCCATTGTCGATACTAAGTAGCAGTCACAAATTTGTATCCATTTTAAAATTTGTATCCATTTTTCATGATATTATGCATGGATCAGATATATCATGGCCAATTCCTCAGAAGATTCTTCCACAATGGACTCTGATAAGTGAGATTTCGAGGGAGTGTTTACAGAATCTTCTTCTGTCCGAAGAAATGATTCATCGAAATAATGAGTCACCCGTTCCATTGATATGGACACATCTGAGATCAACAAATGCTCGGGAGTTGGAGTTCCTCTATTCAATCTTTTTCCTTCTTCTTGTTGCTGGATATCTCGTTCGTATACATCTTCTCTTTGTTTCCCAAGCCTCTAGTGAGTTACAGACAGAGTTAGAAAAGATCAAATCTTTGATGATTCCATCATACATGATTGAGTTGCGAAAACTTTTGGATGGGTATCCTACATCTGAACTGAATTCTTTCTGGTTAAAGAATCTCTTTCTAGTTGTTCTGAAACAATTAGGAGATTCTCTGGAAGAAATACGGGGTTTTGCTTTTGCTTTTGGTGGCAACATGCTATTGGTCGCTTGTGGGGTCAAATCAATACGTTCTAGGAAGAAATATTTGAATATCAATCTCATCGATCTCATAAGTATCATATCAAATCCCATCAATCTCATAAGTATCATACCAAATCCCATCAATCGAATCACTTTTTCGAGAAATACGAGACATCTAAGTCGTACAAGTAAAGAGATCTATTCATTGATAAGAAAAAGAAAAAAGGTGAACGGTGATTGGATTGATGAGAAAATAGAATCCTGGGTCGCGAACAGTGATTCGATTGATGATGAAGAAAGAGAATTCTTGGTTCAGTTCTCCACCTTAACGACAGAAAAAAGGATTGATCAAATTCTATTGAGTCTGACTCATAGTGATCATTTATCAAAGAATGACTCTGGTTATCAAATGATTGAACAACCGGGATCAATTTACTTACGATACTTAGTTGACAAGTATATAATGAATTATGAGTTCAATGGATCCTGTTTAGCAGAAAGACGGATATTCCTTGCTCATTATCAGACAATTACTTATTCACAAACCTCGTGTGGGGCTAATAGTTTTCATTTCCCATCTCATGGAAAACCCTTTTCGCTCCGCTTAGCCCTATCCCCTTCTAGGAGTATTTTAGTGATAGGTTCTATAGGAACTGGACGATCCTATTTGGTCAAATACCTAGCGACAAACCCCTATGTTCCTTTCATTACGGTATTTCCGAACAAGTTCCCGGATGACAAGCCTAAAGATTATTTTATTGATGATATCGATTTTGATGATAGTGATAGTGACGATATCGATATTGATGATAGTGACGATATCGATATTGATGATAGTGACGATATTGATGATGACCTTGATACGGAGCTGCTAACTATGTATATGACGCCGAAAATAGACCGATTTGATATCACCTTTCAATTCGAATTAGCAAAAGCAATGTCTCCTTGCATAATATGGATTCCAAACATTCATGATCTGTATATGAATGAGTCGAATTACTTATCCCTCGGTCTATTAGAGAACTATCTCTCCAGAGATTGTGAAAGATGTTCCACTAGAAATATTCTTGTTATTGCTTCGACTCATATTCCCCAAAAAGTGGATCCCGCTCTAATAGCTCCGAATAAATTAAATACATGCATTAAGATACGAAGGCTTCTTATTCCGCAACAACGAAAGCACTTTTTCATTCTTTCATATACTAGGGGATTTCACTTGGAAAAGAAAATGTTCCATACTAACGGATTGGGGTCCATAACCATGGGTTCCAATGTACGAGATCTTGTAGCACTTATCAATGAGGCCCTATCAATTAGTATTACACAGAAGAAATCAATTATAGAAACTAATACAATTAGATTAGCTCTTCATAGACAAACTTGGGATTTGCGATCCCAGGTAAGATCGGTTCAGGATCATGGGATCCTTTTCTATCAGATAGGAAGGGCTGTTGCACAAAATGTACTTCTAAGTAATTGCCCCATAGATCCTATATCTATCTATATGAAGAAG
>PYDT01001114.1:0-20161 GCA_004837865.1 Musa balbisiana
TCGAGGCTGCATCAATCGAGGATACACGACGAAGGATTGTTCTATCTCCAACTTCACCTCCCAAGCGTGGTTATTTCAAAATTTGGTTCTTTCTATCCCGAACTTCCCCTTTTCTTTCTGTAATACTGAGGACGCTATACAAAACAAAAAACACGAAAAAAATCCATCGCCCAGTCCGTATAGTAAATGCCTTTTTTTCTCCGTAAGTTGTCGTAATTATTCGTAATAAGAAATTGGCTAACCATTGAAGAGTCTTATCATAAAATTTGCATTTATCCGAATCTAGTCATAATTTAACAAAGCCATTCTCATTCTATAATTCTTTTCATTACCCCGAGGGGGTAAATGACCCAAACTAAAGGAATTGTACAGTACTAAATACCATAAAAACAGACTATTCTAAAAAAAGATGTTGTACCTTTGTTCAAATTGTCCCCAGTTTTGTTTGGATTTGACCAAGAAGAATATAAATATTGGAGGATTTTCATTCCAATTTCGTAGTAACCATGAACGGAACATACTATTCATCTAATTGAATAACAAGGACTTTATGTTATTGTGGATTTCTGTACTCGAGAAGTTTTGATTTGGTAACTCAAAGAGGAAAAAGAATGAAATAGCATGAAAAAAAAAAGAGTTAGAGTAGGAAGCATCATATTTGTTTTTTGTTTTGTCATAACAGGATACGCCATGCCCAACATTGAAAAGAGAAAAATCCATGGACGATTCATAATTTGTTACTAGATCTATGGGTAGCTGATGAATAAGTTTTTGTTGAGCAATAGAAATTTTATTTGAAGAATTATTTCCTATGGGAACCATTCATCAGTCCCGTACCTACTGGAATAATATGAATGGACTCGCTAGTCCTCGGTTTCTGTTCCCTAATAAGGATTATAGTAGTAAAGATGGCCGAGTGGTTCAAGGCGTAGCATTGGAACTGCTATGAGGCTTTTGTTTACCGGAGGTTCGAATCCTCTCCTTTCCGTTCCTTATTCACCAAGCGTTACTGAACACAATTATCAAATCAAATACAATTGATACCATCAACCCAACCGAGGACCTGAAAACCTTTTTTGATAGAAATCTCTATTCCTAATTACATTACTGGGTACGTAAAATCAATATTCGGAAAAATAAGAGCAAAAACATCTACTGCTGCTCCATTTTTAGACGTGAATAGAAAAAATGCGGATCAAGGCCTTAGATCATTTATTCGATTGCGGCGAAAAGAGACAAATTCGCTGAACTTTCTTGTGATTTCGTTAGTTTCAAAGTCTGACGGGAATAATAGTCTAAACGACTACAACTCATTATTTCAAATCGAGCCTTTACTAGCTGTCTTGATTTACTACTCCTGTACTATTGAATGAGTCGAAAGTCAAATTGTTGGCAATTCCTCGGGGGGGTATAAGCAATATAATTTTGAGATCAAGGCTTCGATCCTTTGTTTATATCCTTCGTAGTAAATCTCTCTGGGTTTACCAACGATAACTTGGTATAGTCCAATATACTACATTAACTAATTGTCTATGGTTCACTAATTTCCTGGCTCCAGCAGGTCGAAGCCATACCAATCGGAAAAGGTTTTATCCAACCGCATCTCATTAATTGTAGTAACACCTGAACTGTTTGACCCTTTGTGGCTTTTCCAGCGATATGCACATATCTAAGTAATTGTCGCTTATGTCATACCATAATGAAAACGCAATTTCTGTTTTTCTTCTAGACGAATACGATACTGCGATCTTTTCCCAGAACGACTTGGTTTTTTAAGATCCCTTCCGGATCTATGTCGGTTTACTAGTTTATCCTGGGTAAAGCCCCCAGACGCTTATTTTTTTTTGAAACGAGGTCCTCGGTACGAGACACGAAAGAACTCCTTTTGTATTTTATTGATTTTAAGTGAAATTTCATTTTTTCAGACTAAAAAATGAAAACTGAACTATCAATTAAGACGAACTACGGATAAACAAAGCAAAGCTAAATTTACCGAAATACTACAAGTAGAATAAAATAAATTTTTCACTTCCGGATTTTTGTTATATAAGGAAGTTGCAAGCTCCGTTTTATGATTTGTTCGGATAAGAGAGAGATCTAATTGTTTCCATACATTTTTTGGTCATGGTTGCAAGTTACCACGACATAACATATGGAAAAGTGATGAGAGGATTCTCATCACGAAAATCGATTAGAGAAAACAGCCGGCTAGCGAGTCGAACCGAATGACCCTCGCTTACAAATGCTATTCGCTAAACCTCTGGCTAGCGGCTCACATAACTAACCGAAATAGTACTATAAAATTTAGTAAAAATACCGATTTTGTATTAGCTGATCTTATCTATTACTATTCGTTTAATATTAACTATGACTATAACTATATACTATTAGTATGGTGCTTATAGTTATATAGTATACTTAGTATCTTCTAAACTATCTACTATCTAACTATATACTATACTACACTATATACTATAACTAACTATAATAAGAATTCTGACTATTCTTCTGACTATTCTAGCCTATTCAACTAATAAGAAACTGATTTTTATGTTTATATTATAATTATTTAATTTATTTAATTTAATTATAGTTACAACTTTATATTAATTATACTAGAATGCATATAAATTGGTTAATTGGAAATTTTGATTAGAAAAAATCTAATATTTTCTTAAAACTAATTATTTTTTAAAGTCCTTATAGAAATTATAGGAATCGTCTTATGGAAATCATATCCATATTACTGATGAATTAATTTATATTATGTTTTCTAGCTTAGCCGAATCGGTCCTAAGATAACAACAAGATATGTAAATATACAATCTCAATAAAATGAGACAATTCCTCTGGTTTGATTCGGAAAAGGAGGGATAAGACAAAAAAAAAGAAGAATGAATACGAACCGTTCCTATTCCAAAGCGCACTGTAAAATGAAAGGGAGGGAGAAACATATATATGTTGGATATATCTATCATATTGAATTGCGGATACATCACTGATGAAACCGTTCTGCTTGAAACAATGTTCATTCAATATAAATGCACTGATGGAGGATAGCCAAAAAAATCAAACATCAGCATACACTTTTTCAATAGCAATCATTTCTAACGAATTTCACGGGTCCAAACCAACAAAATAAATGAAAAAGATAGTTTGGAATTCCAACTAGATCTTTTAGCAAAGGGGATATGGCGAAATCGGTAGACGCTAACGGCCCTTGTTGGATTGATGCCTTAGTATGGAAACCTGCTAGTGGTAACTTCAAATTCGAGAAACCCTGGAATTAAAAATGGCAATCCTGAGCCAAATCCTTATTTTGAAAAACAAGGTTTATAAAACTAGAATTTAAAAGGATAGGTGCAGAGACTCATGGAGCTGTTCTAACGAATAGGGGAGGTGACCTACGTTTTGTTGGTAGCTGGAATCCGTCTATCAAAATTACAGAAAAGAATGGTCCTATATACCTATCACGTATGATACTACTGCCCTACAACGATTTAAATCATGACCGAACCTAGTATAGTATAATTATATATATTATAATATGAACAATATATATGAAAAATTCAGAGTTATTATGATCCATTTCCATGGAAGTTGAAGGTAAGAATCGAATATTCAATTTATGAAATCATTCTTCCAAGTTTGATAGATCTTTTGAAAACTGGATTAATCGGACGAGAATAAAGAGAGAGTCCCATTCTACATGTCAATAACCGACAACACTGAATGTAGTAAGAGGACCATCCGTCCGACTTTGAAAAATCGTGAGTTCAAGTCCTCTATCCCCATAAACGCCTATTTTACTTCCTAAAGTATTTATCCTCTTCTTTTTTTCATCTGGTTCAGTTCAAACAAATTCCTAATCTTTCTCATTCACTCTACTCTTTCACAAACGATCCGAACTAAAATCCATTTCTGGATCTACCCATTTGGATGAACCTGTACAAATGACATATTGGGCAAAGATCTCTATTATTGAATCATTCACAGTCCATATCATTATCCTTACACTTACTTGTCAAATTTTTTACTACTTTTTTAGTACCCTTTAATTAACATAGCCACAGTCTCCACTAGGATGATGCACGGGAAATGTCGGGATGCTCGTTTGGTAGAGCAGAGGACTGAAAATCCTCGTGTCACCATTCAATCTGGTTCCTGACACTAAATAATTATCGATAGATATTATCACAAATTAATCGATATAGATCGGGGCGTTTAAGAGTCTAGAAGCATGCGACGTATTTACTCATCAGGATGTTTTACATATTTTTACTCTCCTAGATGTATATATATATATATACCTCATTTGGGTGTATTGGTAAAAAATATAGTATGGGCTGGTTCTGGGAAGAACAAAGTGAGATTTCCCCGTCTCTTTTTTCTTTTCTTGTTTCTCATACGTGCTTTCTCTCATTTCAAAAGAATTTAAGTCTTCATCTAAATTCAACATAAAAATGAAATAAGGAAAAAAAAAACTTAAAAGTCAGAGGAGTTAAAAGATAGCAATAACAAGAATGCGACTTCAGCACAGTACAATAAATCCAATCCCTTTTCATTTCTTCATTTCATATTTTTGACATTATTCCATTTCTTCCACTCTTGCTTACGTTACTTTCCGGGGTCCATGCTACATCTAGTAAGTTATGTGCGCGTACAAATCATAAATGCAGAACTCTTTTGTCATCCCATTGTTTCTGCTCAATTACTAAATGGATATGTCTATTCCAATTTTGGAATTAAATGAAGTGTTTTTTTAGGTTATCCATAATACGAATTAAAGTCCGGTTACTTTCTTTCATCTAGAACGGACCGTAAAAATATGCCTTCCTTGAAAGAAACGGAATCGTGGTCATAGTCGTATAAGGTAACATTAGTTTCTTATCATTTAATGGAGGCATCTTGTATTTCTGAGAAATTGGTGGTACTATAGTCCTTACGGTAGGGCCAACCTATCCAACTTTCCGGGCAATCAAATACGTTTAATGCGTGGGAATATGAAGTCATAAGAAATCCCACATATCATAAGATTCGCGTTCTTGAATCACACTTCTCCAAATCCAGAAAACATACGGATTCTAGGATTATTCCTTGGGGCAAATAACTTTTATGCATACCTCCTTTCTGTTTTAGCTATAAACCATACTGTATCTCGGAAGATGATACACACTGGCGAAAATCCGCCTGGTGCTACTCATCGGCTTCACTGGGGAGCGTAATAATTGTAACCATATACATATGAAAATGACACACTGAATCCCAATCCTCCGTTTTTTAATTTGGAAAGTTTCTATTCTCGCAATCAAAGCCCAAGAACTATGAACTACATCATTGTTGACTACCCACTCCATATAACGATCCTGCTTCAATCTTCTGATCTCTACCCCCATTTGTAATTTGTATGAAGTATTTCAATTTACCAATGAAATTTTTACAGATTGAACCCTTTCTTTCTATTCTGCACAAAAGAACCTTACCTTGTCGATTCCTAATTCCTGGATATACGAACTTTTGGATTTGAAAAATGTTTTCAGAAGGTATTCGGAAGTAGATGGTGATTGAAATAGAGCAATTTCTTGATATATTTCCATTATGAGTCTGGCGTCGAACACAAAACCGTGTGATTGGTAGTAAAACAATCGATTTTCCTGTTGAGACACAGTTCTATCTTCCAAGATTCTCGAGATTTTTCTTACGAAGGTTTCGTTTATAGCAGCATAAACCCCTCTGGTTTAGGTGGCAGCCCTAAAAATAACATCGACAGGAATTAGCTTATCGACTTCACAACAGTACTATAAGAATCATACTGAACATCCTCCTGTAATAGTACAAGCTCCCATAGCAATGACATAATTTGGTTCAGCGCATTTGCTCATTAATCTTACTAAGAAGGATCCTTTCATTTTACTGTGCCGGCTGTTAAAATTAGTCTGCTTGTCTCGGACTCCGATCTTGGTACCAATCCATAACATCAAGCGAATTCGCGAGCCCTATTAATGAAGCAAATTCAAGAACACCAACGTACCGTATAACTGCGGCCATAAACTTGAGAGTCTTTGCCATCGAAAGATCATTCAATGTATTTGAAATACTGAATTGTAATTGTTTGTCCCTAAGGAAACTCAATCAAATTCCTAACGTTCTCAATGTAATCTTTTCCTCATTTTTTTTGATTGTCTGACTATTCATTTAAACCATTCCAATGCTACCTGTTCCTCCCTGCATAAATGAAAAAACCACACTTGGGATA
The DNA here is from genome assembly GCA_004837865.1 of Musa balbisiana. NCBI lineage: Eukaryota > Viridiplantae > Streptophyta > Magnoliopsida > Zingiberales > Musaceae > Musa > Musa balbisiana. The sequence continues at coordinate 6,257 of PYDT01001114.1, forward strand.
GCACAAAAATTAAAGCTTCGATAAATACAGATACAGCCATACAGCGAAACTCTTCCCATGGATAAGAATAGAACCGTTTCAAACACAAAACAACAAAATAGAGCAAACTGTAATAGCGTATATCGAATTGTAACCCAGCATCCCCAATGGGTCTATAACCCGATTCCTGACTAGAGAGCTTCTCCTTCCATTCACTACCGGGCTAACACTCCGGAAATTAAAAAAAAAAAAAACAATGCCAGAATAGGATCGCTTGATATTATTAGAAATGCCCCCCAAAACTATCATATTCGTGAAGCAGAAACTAAATGTCTCCTATTATGTGGCAATAGCTGATTATTCGATTCGAATCGGAATTGTCAATTCATCCATAACTTTCTTATCTTAGGCGAACGAAGAATCTGTTTTGATCCAATCAAACTGCATAGTTTAGAGTTTGTTTTCGTGTTGGGCAGGTGTGTTTAGGAGGCTCTCTATGGAATCCCACTTACATTTGTTGATTTCGATCTATTTAGATATGGTGTAACTAGGAGCTCTTACACAAACAAACCTCTCTGCTCACTTTGTCCTTGGGTTCTCCTATCCTCAGAAAAAGGTATAAATACTAAATATCCTATGCCTATTAACATAAGTTCTATGCCGATACGATAATAAACATCAATACCCTATTTAGTAACGTAAATACCATCATTAAATACTCGGATCTATATCTTAGAAAATACTATTTTATTATTATACCACTAATGGATCTAATATGTGCATTCCATTTTTTTCAAACGTAAATTTTTCATAGTCATATGGGTAAAAATGTCATAGGGCTTTCTAGCATATTCTATTTATCGAATATCCTTTTCATTAAAATCTGGGTCATAAGGATCGTGCCTTCTATTGATTTGATACGAATATGATCATCAATCTAATGCATCGAATGATTTTTTTAGCTTTTCTTGTCCTAGATTTCATTTCCTATTTTTTACTTAGATTCAATCCGTTGAATTTAGAGGTGACTATAACAACCTTTATCTTTCTATACAAAAAATTGAAACTTGGAACCTGTACTATCCCACCTCCTCAGGAAAATAAATAGAAGAATCGAGTTATTTCATTAGAGTTAGAATGAAAGATTCATTCTATTTCGGAACCAATCTCTAGTACGACACAAAGATGACGATTGGAATGAACCATACTTGTTTGTTTTGTGACGGCAATAAAGCGTAATAACTTATCAATAATGGTACGACCAACAATGGGTTTAGATTTCGCTCAAGAACAGGTTTTACAGCAAAACCTATACAGCAATGTAAAAATAGCAAGGAGTGGATATTATAATCGACGGAATCATAAATGATTTACCTAACTTTTCAAAGAGAAAGACTCACACATGTAATCGAAGATTCGAACGAGACCAAATCAATCCACAACCCACTCAACGCATAGAATGATAGAAAGAAACGTTAATATATTTATATTTATGCCCAATTCGTATATCGTCTCATTATCTCTTAATCAATCAATAAGGTTGCTCTTTTCTGCCCAAAAACTGATTAGTGAGTAGTAGTAGGGGATTCTCCATAATACAAGACCAGACACCAAGCCCAGAAAAGAATAGTTCTAGACCCTGTGACTTAATTAGACTTGGTTGGGTCCCATAGAAATAAAACTATACTAAACTAAAATATAATATATTAGGATTAGGGCTATACGGACCGAACCGGTAGACCTTCTCGGTAAAACATTCAACTGATTATTATCGAAATTTTCGAACTGTTTTCAAAGACCCCACATGCATTTTGTTGCATTGGGCTCTTTCCTCAACTGGTGTAAAGATCAGTTAGAGTCCACCATATTTTTTTCTTAGAGAAGATATGAGATGGTCCATGTGCTCTGCTTTATTATTTGTATTCTGATCTAGGAGCAATACCAAGTGTTTCAAAGAAGGGTTGATCTTGACTAGGTCTGGCCTCGGTCCTAGAATCAACCTAAGTTAAATGGAATCTCTATCGCTCCGCTGCACAGTCGAATATGAGACTCATACACCTTAAGTTCATAGGACGAAAAGAGGTTATTTGAGGCCTTATACTCAGTATGGCTAGCATTGAATGGGCTTTATTTACCTTATCGCTATCAAATCAATGGCGGGTTCTATTGTTGATTTGCAAACTGAATTCGCGCCTGATCGGACCGACCAATTTTTGTCAGGCTATTGTTCTCCTTGTTCCCCTCGAACCGATGAGTACGACATTGATTTCCTCATACGATCAATTATGTTCGTTGCAAATAGGCTCCTTTGAAAAGCATTGGGCGCGTGACTAAACCGAGGTGCTCTCCCACTGAGCTATAGCCCGTGTCATAGACATCTTACATATAGATAATTTCGTCCGTGTCAAGATGATATTCCATACTCACATCATAGCTCTCTGATCTATTTATTTTTATTTTACGCCTTACGAACAGATTAGTATTGCTTAGAATAATATTCCACTATAATCCCCCGAAGTGATGGGTTATTTTTGGTGGTGATAAATGACCTACTTAACTAAAATATAATATATTCGGATAGTCTATACGGACTCGAACGTAGCCTTCTCGAAACTATCAAACGATTATTATCGAATGATTCAACTGTTTCAAAGGACCCAACTGCATTTTGTTGTACATTGGGCTCTTTAATCAACTGGTGTAAGATCAGTTATTCCACCATATTTTTTTCTTTAAGAGAGATAATGAGTATGGTTCCTTTTCTCTGATTATTATTTGGTATTATGATCTAGGAGCAATCCACAGTGTTTCCAAGAAGGGTTATCTTGACTTAGGTCCTGCCTCTGCCTGATCAACCTAAGTTAAATAATCCTCTATCGCTCCGCTCAACAGTCGAATATGACTTCCTCACCTTAAAGTCATGGACGAACAGAGGTTATTTGAGGCCACTTATACTCCTTATGCTAGCATTGATGGGCTTGGTATTTACCTTGATCACCTATCTATCAATGGCTTGTTCTTTTGGATTTGGCCTGAATTCGCGCCTGATCGGACCGAACCAATATTTGGTAGGCTATTGTCTTCTGTTCCTCGAACCTATGGAGTAAGACATTGATTCTCACTACTATCAATTATGTCGTTTGCATAATGGGCTCCTTTGAAAAGCATTGGCGCGCGTGTAAACGAGGTGCGCTACCAACTTGAGCTATAGCCTTGTCATAGACATCCTTAACATATAGATAATTTCTTGTCAAGATGGGATATTCCATAATCCACATCGATAGCTCTCTGACTATTATGGTATTTACTCTTAACAGAACAGATTAGTATTGCTTCGAAATATATTCCACCTTTAATCCCGAGTGATGGTTTAGTTTTTGTGTGCTAAATGACCTACTTAATCTCGAGTGGTTAGAGTATTGTTTCCCATACGGCGGGAGTCTTGTTTCAACTCCAATAGTAGTAAACTTATTAATACCGAGTCTATAAATGATATCGAATAAGTTTTTCTACCCCATCTTCTTTTTTTTTTGTTTTATCAATTAGACTTGATTGTGTTCAAATTGGCAGAATCAACATGTGGTGTATATTAAGAACTTTTTAAAAATCTCTTTAATTATTTTGAGTATTGCACCTGACTATAGCGAAATACATTGACAGCCTCTACTCCGGTCGAACGCTTCGTCTTAGAGCTAGATTCGCTTCAATTGGCTTTCTCTACCTCAGCTCTACGTTCACGTTTAGCTTCAGCTATTTCAAGAGCTTGGTGCCTTCTTGCGGATCAATGTCGTACTTATTGCCGCCTCAATTTCCTAAAATGGTGAGCTCATTATTACCCATTCTGCGAAACCACCCATCAGAGCCCCGTGAACCATTGTCTTGTGAGGCGTTTCTCAAAAGACCTATATCTACTCCGTGGCAATAGGGGCGGGTTGGTAATAAACGCCAATTTGGCCCCTATTATAGATAAAATTATTTCTTTCACGTTCTGAGTCCCACATAATTCTATTAGGGTCAGTACAACAAAAGATTTAAGTCATTTCTCATTTGTCTCCCTCTTCTAAGTTCATATGCTTTCGCGGTAAGCTCATCTATGTTCCTACTACATAAAAGGCCTGCTCGGAAGAGACTTGTCTAACTCTCCGGAGGATCAGTTGAAACCCCCTATTGTTTCTGCAAGACCACATATTTCTTTCCTTGGAGACCCAGTAAATACTTCCTGCCACGAAGAAGGTTGTGATCAGAACCGCCGGATTTTTCGTGCTCTTGCTACGTTAAACTATCTCTTCGATATTCGTCCACCCAAAGCATGCTATATGTCCTGAATTCTTTGTACGTTGTGAAGTTTTGCTTAACTCTTGCGCAGTTTCATAATGTTTCCTCAGCCAACGCTCCGAGTTGTAACATAGTTGAACGTTATCTACAGGATCCACTTGCTGAAAATACCTTGGCAGCTAATCCTCTTGATAAACGGTGTAAGCATCTAAATTTGCAAATGTCTGGCAGGAGGCAGGGTCGTTCAAATCGTCCGCGGTACATAACGGCTTGGATCGAAGTTATAGATCCCTCTTTGGAGACGTGACTTCTTGCGAGTGTTGCAAGAACCCTTTCTGTTTCTTTACTAAGGGTAGTTGCTACCCCTGTCAAAACGCATTCTCCCCACTAAGGGCGATACTTCTGATCCTGCTTTGACGAAACGAAAGATTGTCGATGATGACGTACGTCTGTTCATTAACATCCCGGAAATCTTCCGCCATAGTTAGGGCATCAAAACCAACTCTCATACGAGCTCCCTGCGGTTCATTCATTTGACCATAGACTAGAGCTACTTTTAGATTCTGCATATTTTTTCATTAATTACCCGATTCTTTCATTTTCCTGTAAAGGATCATTTCCATTCACGAGTATACGTTCGCCTACTCCGCCAAATACAGATACGCCGCCATGACTTTGGCAATGTTGTTGATCATTCATGATAGTGACTGTTTTTCAAACCTACTCCAGCTCCTGCCAAATAGTCCGATTTTTTCTCCACTGCGATAAGGCTAAAAGATCCACTACTCTTTTAATTCCTGTTTCAAAGATGATAATTTCTTCTCTAACTGTATAAGGCAGGTGCAGGTCTAGGAATAGGATATGTTGTGCTAGTATCTACAGGACCTAAATTATCAACAGGCTCCCGCAAAACGTGAAATTCGTCCGAGGTTATCTCCAACCGACGGAACGCTTAGAGGACTCCCGTGTCAATCACTTCCATTCCTCTCATCAGTCCATCTGTCAAAGCACTCCTATCTCCAGCCTCACTCGGGAATTATTTTCCCTAATATTTGTTTTGTACCTCACAAGTCACATTTAATTTTTTGCTGACCGATAGTAAAAAAAAATCTCGACCCTTAAACTACCAAACGTTTATAAATTTTAGGACAAGTCTATTGGTCCCCGGAAAGGAAAAAACAAAACAAATCCAAGTCCTGGGGCCAAGTTTTTTTTGGAGCGATACCGCCCCAGGTTTTTGTTCTTCAAGTGTGGAAAACCGCCAGGCACCTCAATAAAAGGGGTAAGGATTTGGAATTGTCTCCTAATTATAATTTAAAAAAAGAGTTAGTATGGGGTCGAAAGTTTTTGTTTTTTTTTTTGAATAGTGCCAAATGCCCAGGTCCGAAAATAAATTGGTTCCGCCGATTAGCAGTTTGGATCGGTTTATTCCAATAAGAATAAATGGGAATGTTAGCCACTTTTTTTTGATTTTAGTTGGTACCACCAACGAAGTACGATTCAATCGTTTTTTTAGCCTCATTCCAATGATAAATTTTTTTGTCAAGTTTCAGCAATGCCTTCCCCCTTTTGTTTTCAAAAGCAAATATTTTAAGTAACAGAAAATTTTCCCGAGTAAGTTCTTCTTTTTCATTTCCCTTCTATCATTCATAGAAAACCCCATCCGTAAATTAGATTCTTTATTATCAGAGAATCCGACCCAACATTCCTTTTTATGATTCATTTAGTTTTCCGATTCTGAATTGTCCCATTGTTTTCTTTTTTTTTTTTTGAACTAGATCTTGGATTTCGCATCTATTCTTTATAAGAAAAAAAAAAAATTAAAAAAAATACCCTTTTAGGATGAATTATGCCTATTCACTCTAGGATTACCTTCACCACATATATCACTGGTCAGAGTGGATTTTCTAGTATTTGATTCAAAATAAAGGAGATCCATTTTGTTTATTGTAACTTTGCCAAAACAACATTGGTTTTGGTTGCGCCATATATATCACAGAGTAACACAAAGATTTTTGATGAACAAATACTGTCTAATACTGAACCATTTCCTTTAACATAACATTTTGAATTAGGTGATACTATTAGTTTAAATATTTTTTTCCTCTTTTTTTTTTTTGAAAAAATTTTTTTGTCAAAGGTTTCCAATTCACGCATAACTATATCGAGTGAACCTTGCGTTGTGAAATTCTTATTCATGGTTGTTAGGAGGACTATGTACCACAAACAGAGACTAAGCAAGTTTTGGATTTAAAGCTGTTGTTTAAAGATTACAAATTGACTTATTACGCCTGACTACGAGTCAAGATACTGATATCTTGGGGCAGCATTCTATTAACTCCTCAACCTGGATTTCCGCCCGAAGACAGCATGGGCTTCGGTGCTGCCGAATCTTCTACTGGACATGGACAACTGTGTGGAATGATGGACTTACCGTCTTGATCGTTACCAAAGGGCGATGCTACCACATTCGAGCCGTTGTTGTGGGAACATCAATATATTGCTTATATGTAGCCTTATCCTTTAGAGACCTTTTTGAGAAGGGTTCTGTTACTAACTGTTTTACTTTCCATTGTGGTAATGTTTTGGTTTCAAAGCCTACGAGCTGACGTCTGGAGTATCTGCGAATTCCCCTTCTTATTCCAAGCTTTCCAATGCCCTGCCTCACGGCATTCAGGTTGAAAGAGATAAGTTAACAATTATGTTCGTCCCCTATTGGAATTACATTACCAAAAATTGGGAATTATCTGCAAAACACTACGGAGAGCGGTTTATGTATGTCTACGTGGTGTCTTGAATTTTACCAAAATGTGAAAAAGTGACTCACAGCCATTTATGCGTTGGAGAGAGCGGTTCTTCTTATTGTTGCGCCGAGCAATGTTTAAAGCGCAGGCCGAAACAGTGAATCAAAGGACATTACTTGAATGCTACTTGCGGTACCTGGTAAGAAATGTGAAACGGGCCATATTGCCGAGAGATTAGGGTTCCTATCGTAATGCAGACTTACTTAAACTGGTGGATTCAACTGCAAATACTATCTTGGCTCATTATTGACGTGACCAACGCCTACTTCTTCAACCTCCATCGCGCAAGTGCATGCAGTATTGAAGACAGAAATCATGGTATTCATTTCCGTTTACTAGCTAAATCATTACGTATTTCTGGTGGAGTGGAGCTCATATTACCGCCGGTACAGTAGGGTAAACTGGAAGGGGAACGTGAATGACTTTAGTTTCGTTTGATTTCTACGTGATGGATTATATCGAAAAGACCGATGAGTCGCGGTATTTTTCTTCACTCACGATGGTCTCGTATGCCAGGTGTTTTCTGCCCGTGGCTCACTCCCCCGGGTATCATGTTGGCATCTTCCTTCTCTGACCGAAATCTTTGGGATGATTCGTACTACAGTGGCGAGAACTTTATGGACACCCTTGGGAAATGCCACCTGGTGCAGTAGCTACTAGGGTGGCTTTTAAGAGGCTTGTGTACAACTCGTAATGAGGGACGTGTTCTTGCTCGTGAATGTAATGAAATTTCCGTGAAGGCTAGCAAATGGAGCCCTGAACTAGCCGCTTCTTTTGAAGTATGGAAAGAGATCAAATTCGAATTCGAACCAGTAATAAGCTATATAGAAAAAGGAAGTGTGCATAATCAGTAATTCTGTTTGTTTCTCCTAATTGATTGCAATTAAAGTCGGCCCAATCTTTCTAAAAAAGAGTGGGCCTTGCCGAATAAAAAAAAAATGAGCATTTATACTATGTTATTTGCATAGTAGCATTTATATGTACAGATTACAGATCTTACCTAATCTTCCATATAAGATCGAAGACTTAACAACTCAATCCTTGCTATTGTTTTGTTGTTTGGATCCAAGTATTGGATTAATTATGGATCCTTGGGATTGGTGGACTTTTTTATATCTCCTATTCAGGGCCATAGATCAAGCCAAGGAAAGGCTCCTTTACCCATCCTATATATTTTCTTTTTTCGTTCCATGTTAAAATAGAACTTATTTTTGATTATACAAAACCAATTCGTTATCTTTATTTATAGAAATAAACAACTATCTTATTTTTCGATGAATTTGGTACATCACATGGAAGAAAGCTGTGTCTTTTCTATTTTAAAAATTTGAGAAAAAGATTCTATCAATATATATTGAAGTGCTACCTCGGCTTCCCAACAAAGAGAATCATTTTACTTTTCCTATTTGATTTTCTATCACGAAATACCATACGATCTATCCTAACATTAGGATTGTTAATTAATAACGAGTAAGTATGAAAGAACGAGTAAGTAGTGCAAGAAAGCTTATCCCCTCGAAGTATTTGTATTTCAATCAAATAGGGTGTAGAAAGACTCTATGTGAAATCATGGTGTTCCGTTCGCTGTTTTCTAACGAGAAGTTAGAACATAGGTTGGGCTAAGAAATCAATGATAGTCCTGATGGTAAGTGGACATACCAGTAGAAGTGGACCAACCTATTCACCGATACGAAGAAAAAGATTTCCTAGTTGGAATCAATAGCGTGGTAATTATAGTTCACTAATGTTGATTCTATTCTTTAGTTGAAATCAGGATATTTGGGTTTGATCTCTGATACACTTTTTTAAGTTAGGATAGTACTGTGACAGTTACTCTGTATTTTGGATATTGAAAATCAATTTTTGGGGGGGGTTGAAAAGATAGTTTCTTTTCTGAGTGACTGAACAAAACCTTTCTCAGTTTATTGAGTAGGGGTAAGAAAAAGAATCATCACTATTATCATTTACATGTATGATACTCCATCTAGTTTTGGAATATCCACATATATTGCCTTGATAGTTTATCTATCTCGTTGTGGCGTCAGTAGGAATAGTTTCTATTTCGGGTAGTACCAACAATTACAGTGACACGTTACTTTTATAACTTCATTGTACTGCAAATAGAAATAGTATTGAGAGCGGTAGGTACCTAGTAAAAGAACCTAGAAAAAATTTCAAATAGATTTCCATGAAGAAGTTAGAATCAGATTTCCATGAAGAAGTAGAATCGATTTCCATGAAGAAGTAAAATATATTTTTCCATAAGAAGTAGAATCGATTTCCATGAAGAAGTAGAATCGATTTCCATGAAGAAGTAGAATCAGATTTCATTAAGAAGTAGAATCGATTTCCATGAAGAAGTAGAATCGATTTCCATGAAGAAGTAGAATCGATTTCCATGAAGAAGTAGAATCGATTTCCATGAAGAAGTAGAATCAGATTTCCATGAAGAAGAGAATCCAATGTTTCCAATATAAATCAAAAATCAACATTTTTTGGGTTTCACTGCGAACATTGTATGGATTAAATTAAAAAAATTTTTAGTCAAAATGAATATTTTTGACAAGTGTGGATATCATTTGAAATGATAGGTTCAGATAAATTGAAACTTTCGATTTATCCCGTCACTTGGGATCCTCCTGGATAAGATATGATATCTTAGACCCCATTGATTAATTCGTTCCAAAGATGGAAACTTCTGAGCTCGTACTATTTTATCAAAGAAGTACAGTTTAGCTGATGCTATTCAACCAGGCATAGGTCAAATAAATTGTAATTCCCGAGCATTGGCGTTATGGATTTTCAGTTTATGGAGGTAGTATGGATCCGTAGTAGGCTGAGAAAATTACCGTTTGATCGAGTATGGCTACTAATCGATCTCTACCTTTCATTCTTGTGTGTGCTTCTGGAGGAGCAACGCATGCAGAAGTAAGTTTTGAGCTTGATGCAAATGCGCGAAAAATTTCTGCCTTCATCTATTAGCAATCAGATAAAAGTATTCTATGATCCATTCTTTACATTCTCCTACAACTGGTGGGTAACAGCCAGTTTTGGTATGTTGGGGGATATCATTCTTGCTGAACCAGTCCACCGCCCCTCCCTTAAACTGCGCGCCTACATTGCCCCAATTTTGTCGGTGTAAAAGAGAATGACAACCATTAAAAGGTAATACCTTGGTCCAATTGTCTGATATTTATTCCATAAAGGTTTATTCACCCATAGTACCACGTAATCTTTAAAGGTGCTATTCTGGTGTGAGTTATTTCAGCTCCCCGGTTTCTTTCCCCTTGAATCCACGTTCCAAAAATGTAAAGTATAGCACTAGATTCAGTTATTTTAGTTCTAGCGAACAAGTCTTAATTCGTCGTATCAGGTGTTTTCTTGTGGTGACATAAAGTTCTCCATTTTTTGTATAAGACGAGGTTTCGGATAATTTTTGTTATATTTATTATCTTTTATTATTCTTTATTTTATTATGTTTTATATTATTTATATTATAAAGTATCATCTAAATAATATATAATAATAATAAAACAATTTTTTTAGAATATTAGAAGATAGAATATAGAGTTTCTATCTAATCATTTTCTATCTAATCATATAGAATTATAGTTGATCTTACTTCTTACTTATCAATAAATACTATTTATTATAATTTTTATAATAATTTATAACTATAATAATGTGCTTGATATTACTTATAATAGTACGTGCTATTACTTATAATCTATATTCATAGTAATCGATATATCATAGAAGATATCTTTCTCATAACGAACTATTAAACCATAGAATATTATTGAGCACCTATTCTAATGACAATCCCCACTACCCTCTAGTTTTGTGCTTTAGTGGCCTCGTATTCCGGCAATTGCCAATGGTTTCCTTCCTTATTTCTTCATGTCCAAAAAAAATAAGATTGTCTAGCCCCAATGGGAACCGAATCTTATCAGTTATTCAACACTGGTGATAATACAGATATTTATCTCGTGAATATTGTAATGATATGGGGTCTTTTCCGAACACCCAATGAAATAACTGTTATTGCGGATATATGTATCTGCAACATGCAGAAATGTGAATATAGCTGTTTCAAAATGGATTAAGTGTAATATTTTAAATAAGAAAAGCAATGTATCTAACCAATTACTCTAATGTGTCACATCAGAATATGCTAGTTGAGAACGTACTTCGGTGATCAAGAAAGGTAAGTTACAATTTATTGGGTTATTCGCTCATTCAATCGAATGCAACTGGATCCTAGGTATATAGAATTGGCGATCAAACATATATGGATAGCACTTATAACGGGTGTCTCGAAAAAAACGAGTATTATTGCTGCCTGTATCCTTTTTTTTAGTTCACTAGGATTCTTAAGTGGTTTGGAACTTCCTATTTAATCTTGTAGAATTTGATATCCGATTCCATCTCAGCACATCATTTTTTTTTTCCACAAGGGATCGTGATGTCTTTCTACGGGGATCGCGGGTCTATTCATTAGTCTGCGTATTTGTGGTGCCAATTTCGTGGAAATGTATGTAGCGGTATGACCCCGATTCGATAGCAAAGAAGGAATCGTGTGTATTTTTCGCCTGGGGTTTCCTGAAGAAAGCCGTCGCTCTCGTCCTTCGCTGCTTTATGAAGATATCCATCAATCATATAGAGGTTAAAAGAGGGTCTTTAATCCTCGTCGTGTCCTTTCTATGGAAGTCAGAGCCAGAGCATTCCCCTTGACTCGTACTGATGAGAATTTTTACTCCAACGTATGAATTGAAACCAAAGCGCGAATTGGCCTATGTTCTTGCGCGTACCAACTGAAGTATTTTGAAACGAACTGAGTGAGAATAAAATGAAGAATAATATTTTCTCAGATTGGGAAGGAACTTGCAAACCTATCCGACATGTATTTTCGGTAATACAGAATTCCATCTTTTAGGCCCAATTTGGAATTGCTACCCTTGTCTGGTTCAGACGTGAAACATTTCGAAGATTATTGATCCAGGGAGTTTTTCGTCTCGAAACGCGTTCGTTACGTCCAGTGGGTTTTCGAGTATTCATCGAGGACCAATGAAAAAAAATTGGTTCAAATTTGCCCAATTGAGATATCCGGATAATATTTCTTTCTTTTTTCCTCATTTTCATCCGAAAAGGACGCGTATTCTATGTCTATATCCTTCTAAATTAATAAAAAATAAAATTATTACACAATATAGGAGAAAGACCCTAGTCATACCTTGTTCTACACGCGGGGCTCAAGAAATATCATCAGATAAGTCACGAATGAGCAGTTCATTAACATTCAATTCACAGAAAAAAAAATGAAAAAAGAAAGTCATTGGCCTCCCTCCCTATCTCGCATCTATAGTATTTTGCCCTGGTGGTCTCTCCCTTTTCCCCATTTAATAATGTCCTGGAACCTTGGGTTACTAATGGTGGATACCAGCTATCCGAAAATGTTTTGAAGCAGATTCAGAGAAAACCTGCGGAAGATTCAGAGAATTCGAAGAACTATTTCCTATTGGCAAATGATAAAGGAGTACCCGGAACGCATATAAAAAAACTTCATATAGGAATACACAAGGAAACATACATTAGTCAAAGCACACATGATATGATCTCCATATCATTTTGCATTTCTCTCGACAAATATAATCTGTTTCGCTAGTCTAGTGGTTATGTTATTCTGAGTATAAGTACCGATCCATTCTAATTCTTGGGTCAGGATTCTCCTTAATCAGTGACACAATAAAGCTTTTTCTATTCTTGATTTACTGATTTATGGATCGGATTGCACTCGACCATGGTTGGGAACGAATTGTCGTTCGGTCTACAACGTTTTGTATTGGACTCATAACGATCAAATTAATCTTGTCCTGTTTCCACTTTTCCAGTTGATTCTAAGACAATTGGGAAATAGTGGAGCGTTCCCCTTTTTAATCGGTATCTCCTTCGCTTGAGTAATTATCATTCAAGATGAATAAGAAACGCATTTGTCTTATTAGATCAATCACTCAAATCGTTCTTCTTGTTAAAATGAAATTATTTATTCTCAATTTTACTTAATTCTTTCTAATTGATCTGTTCAAGGTATTCGTCAGTTCCATACAATATTCCAACACAATGACATACCTCGTGATAGGGAACTATCCTGCTACCTATCTATTTATGTAGACATTCCGGATCATGATTGACATCAAGATAAAAATACTTTTTCTTGGTTAAAGAGCGATATCTATCCTTTCCTGTATCGATCATGATATAGATAACTCGGCCTCATTGCAAATGCATATCCCATTTTTGCGCAGCAGGGTTCTGAAACCCGCGAGAAGCAACGGACGAATTGTAGGTGCCAAGTGCCATTTAGCTAATAACCCGTGGATATTGAGTTCCGCAAGCTGTGCTTCCTATACTGTATTGAGCAGTTTGTTCGAAATCCTTATATAAGCACTGAAACAAGTTCTTGCTAATGTAAAAGGGACTTTAAGGGGGGGGCGGTTCTCATTTTTCCCGACGATTTTCGATTTAGCCCCCTTGAATCGGAATTCTCCTGATGAAAGAAAAGATAAGAAATGTTTCTGGTGACTTACTGTGTCGAGTCCTGACCTTGTGTGAGTGTCTTGTGTCATTCTCTCTTGGTACGCCTATATAGTGTTTTTGTCCTGATTTTGAGTACGGCTTTTTTCCTTGGCTCTTCGTAAGGACAATAGGATTCTTTGCTTGATTTTCGATACCTGGGTCACTGGTCGACCATATTCGACTACTTCTCTCTTTTGCCTAGATAGTACTACTCTTTGCACTACGCATACCTATGGTGCCATACCGGTCTCCTCTTTTGCACTAGATCGTA
>PYDT01001932.1:5000-20159 GCA_004837865.1 Musa balbisiana
AATCTACAAACGCACTAGAAACGCCGCCCCTTGTCGACGACCTTTACTCCGACAGCATCTAGGGTTCCTCGACAATTGTGGATCTCTCACAGCCGTTAATCCTTAACCCTTCCTCCTCTTACTCTAATCTACAGAATGTTCTTGTAAATTATGCCAATACCAGGTTAGAAGCAGTTAAATTTCAAATCCAAGGTTAATCGTACCTGGCAACTTTACGTAAGGCAGAGTTTGGTTTTTTGGGGGTGATAGTGGAAAAGTTGACAGATAAGTCACCCTTACTGTCACTCTACAGAACCGTACATGAGATTTTCCCACCTCATCTTCTCCTCGTTCAATTCTTTTCGAATAATTGGATTCCTTTCTTCGTTCGAGACATCTCCTCCCCTTAGTCCACTGCCGTCCCGAGCGTAACTACGACCAATTCAGTCACGTTTTCATGTTCCAATTGAACCCCTTTCCATTTATGATCAAAAGGGGAGATTAGTCTTTTACCAGAACATATGCGGATCAAATCACGATCTTAGTAATACGAACAATAAATCTTTCTCGATCAATCCTTGCCCCTTATTTTTCGAGAATCAGAAAGATCCTTTTCGAGTTTGAATTTGTTCTTTGGAATCTGGGCTCTTCTATCTTCACTTATTTTGAATATCTACTTATTTTTTTTTTGCTTTATTCTTTATTCGAATTTCGATTTTCTTCCCTCTCTTTTCTTTTTATTCCCGTCCTCATTCCTTAAGTTCCCATGGGTTTGTTGATCCCTGGTAGAATCTGACCCATTTTCTCATCGAGCGAAGGGTACGAAATAAATCAGATTTATTTTTCGATCAAAAACACAAAAGTCTAGGTGAATCTTCGGTTTTTTTTCCTCTTCCTCTATCCCTACCCCAGCGTTTTGAATCAATAGAGAACCTTTCTTCGTATTAAGTCGATATTAATTACTTCCAATCCTTCCCGATACCTCCCAAGTAAAATCCCGATTGGGGGGGGGGGGGGGGGGGCAAAATCCAAATTGACGGGTTAGTGTTACTATCCATGGCGGTTATGCACTTTCAATAGGAATTCATATTTCTGAAAGCCCGGTTTTCCGTGCTTTAGTGGAGTCGTCGAGATCCTTTCGATGACCTATGGTGGTGTGAATGGATTCCGATATGTCCGATCGTATTGCGTAAGCCGCGGTAGCAATGGAACCGGGGAAAGTATACAGAAAAGACAGTTTTTTTTATATATATTATTTAGTATTATTTAGTGATCCCCGTTTCGGATTATAATATTAGTATTAGTAGTGATCCCGTTCGGTGAGTTCCCTTTCTTCCGGATGAACTTTTGGCACCAGTCCTACATTGTGTCTCTGTGGGACGAGGAGAAAGGTCTCCGCTGGAAGAGGGGTTGGACCGTGAGAGAAGCAGGAAGGTCAACCTGCTTCAAATATACACATGTATTCTGGCAGATGCACAATGGCGTTGGACCCTCATGTCGATCCGAATGAATCAGTCTTTTCCACAAGGTAAATCTTTGGCCTTGCTGGTCAAGAGGATAGTATTACAAATTCGTCTCGTAGGACATGTATTTCTTTAACTATGAAATTAATATTTCTATAACTATGAAATTAATATTTCTATAACTATGAAATTAATAAATGAAAATGAGTAGTTATGGTGGGGGTTACCATTATCCTTTTTCTTGTATGTATTCCTAAGAAAGGAATTTGTCCATTTATTTTTCGAGGTCTCAAAAAAACGGGTGTGGAAAAACCTATGAACTCTGATGGGAAATTGAAAAGAAATGTAGCTCCAGTTTCCTTCTGAAATGGAAATCTTTGGCGCAAGAAGAAGGGTGTCTATACCATCTTGACTTGGTTCTGCTTCCCCTCTTTTTTTAACAATACGAGTCGGGGTTTCTTCTCCTACAGTATCGAATAGAACATGCTCGAACAAAATCTTCTTCATGTAAAACCTGCTCTGCTCGATTTAGATCGGGAAAATCGTACGATTTTATGAACCTGTGCTCTGGCTCCGAATCCGTAGTCATCCTATTTCCGATAGGAGCATTGACAATTGAATCCAATTTTTCCCCATTTTTACTATCCATACCCATTATTTTACTATCCATAATAGTGGCGAAAAAGAAGTCCCGCTCCAAGTTGTTCAGGATAGTGGCGTTGAGTTTCCCGACCCCTTTCCTTAGGGATTGTTTATTTCTATTTCTCGATGGGACCGGGAAGGGATATACTCAGCGGTAGAGTGTCACCTTGACGTGGTGGAAGTCTCAGTTCGAGCCTGATTATCCCTACCCCCATGAAGTTTTTCGAATTTTGACTTGCTCCCCCGCCGTGATCGAACAGAATGGATAGAGGCGTGTGGGATTGACGTGATATGGGGATGACTATAATTGCTGGGGCGAACTCCATGTAATATCAAGCGCATGGTACAAGTTATGCCTTAGAATCACGAGAATTCCGAATCACGCTTTGTCTAACGAACAGGAACTATAAGTAATCAACTATGAATCTCATGAGATTCGATCCTGGCTCAGGATGAACGCTGGCCGGCATGCTTAACACATGCAAGTCGGACGGAAGTGTGGTTCCGTTGCTGCGGGTGAGTAACGCTAAGAACCTGCCCTTGGAGGGGAAACAACAACTGGAAACTGTTGCTAATACCCCGTAGGCCTAGATCAAATGAGGAATCCGCCCGAGGAGGGCTTGCGTCTGATTAGCTAGTTGTGGGTAAATGCGTACCAACGATGATCAGTACTGGTCCGAGAGGATGATCAGCCACACTGGGACTGAGACACGCCCCAGACTCCTACGGGAGGCATCAGTGGTGAATTTTCCGCCATGGCGAAGCTGACGGAGCAATGCCGCGTGGAGGTAGAAGTCCCACAGGTTCATGAACTTCTTTTCTCGGAGAAGAAACAATACTGTAGCTGAGGAATAGCATCGGCTAACTCTGTCCAGCGCCCGGTAAGACAGAGGATGCAAGCGATCCGAATGATTGGGCGTAAGCGTCTGTAGGTGGCTTTTCAAGTCCGCCGTCAAATCCCAGGCTCAACCCTGACATGCTTGTGTAAACTACCAAGCTTGAGTACGGTAAGGGGCCGAGGGAATTTCTGTTGGAAGCGGTGAATGCGTAGAGATCGAACGAACACCACCGCGAAGCACTCTGCTGGGCCGACACTGACCCTGAGAGACAAGCTAGGGGAGGCAATGGGATAGATACCCCAGTATTCCCTAGCCGTAAACGATGATACTGCGCTGGCGTATCGACCCGTGCAGTGCGTAGCTAACGCGTTAAGTATCCCGCCTGGGGAGTAGTCGCAAGATGAAACTCAAGAATTGCTGGCCCGCACAAGCGGTGTAGCATGTGTTAATTCTACAATTTCCAAAGCTAAGAACCTACCAGAGGCTTGACATGTCCTTTAATCCTCGTGAAAGAGAGGGTTCCTTCGTCGGAACGCTGATACAGGTTTTGCATGGCTGCGTCAGCTCGTGCCGTAAGGTGTTTGGTTAGTCCCGCACGAGCGCAACCCTCTGTGTTTAGTTGCCACCATTGATTTTGGACCCCTTACTACTGCCGTTATAATGCCGGAGAGGTGTGGATGACGTCAAGTCAATCATGCCTTATGCCCTGGCGACACAGACTTCTACATGGCCGTGACTAAAGGTCCGCATCTCCGCGAGGGTGAACTAAACCCCAAAACCCCGTCCTCATATTGCGGATTGCAGGCTGCACTCGCCTGCATGACGCCGGAATCGCTAGTACTACAGCCGGTCAGGTCCATACCGGTGAATTCGTTTCCCGGGCCTTGTACAACCGCCCTTCACACTATTGGATCTGCCATGCCCGAAAGAGTCGTTACCCCTCCTTACCCCGCAGGAGGGGATGCCAAGGCGGGGCTAGTTATGGAGTGAATTCGTAACAAGGTATCCGACCGGAGGTGCGGCTGGATCATCCTCCCTTTTCAGGGATCGCTAATGCTTATTCTTTTTGTATTTTGGGTTTTACACGCTGGTTCGCACCCCCAAAAAGAAGCCGATCTACGTCTGGCTAAGCTTGGATATTGAAGTCTTCTTGGGTCGTTTCTCGACGTGTAAGAAGACCAATCTCATGAGCTTATTATCCTAGTCGAACAAGTTAGTTGATAGGATCCCCTTTTTGACGTCCCCATGTCCCATCCCGTGTGTCGACATGGGGACGTAACACAGGAAAGAGAGGATTGGGGTTTTTTCCCTCGCTTTGCATAGCATGCCTCCCACTGGGAGGCCCCACACGACGGCTATTAGCTCAGTGGTAGAGCCGCACCCCTGAGTAATTGCGTCGTTTGCCTGGCTTGGAAGGGCTCTCAGCCACCTGGCTATTTTTCAATGTGCTCATCCGCGCCTGACCCGGAGATGTGGATCATCCAAGGCACATTAGCATGGCGTACTCCTCCTGTTCGGATCGGAGTTTGAAACCAAACTTCTCCTCAGAGAGAAGATGGGGCGATTCAGGTGAGATCCACTTTAGATCTACTTTCTATTCCCTCTGGGAATCCTGGGGCGGTCCGGTTGTGACCACCACGGCTCCTCGCATTTCCCTCGAGATAACCATACATCCCTTATCAGTGTAATGACAGCTATTCCTCGAGCACAGGTTTGGTTCCGCCCTCCATTGGAAAATGGATCACCTAACAACGGAAATGGGCAAACCTAACACGCCTCTTCAACATACCAAGCACGTAAGGATCGCCCCTTTCATTCTGGGGGTGCGGATGGATCGTTACCGTTCGAGCCTTTTTTTCATGGGGCTTTTTTCCGGAGGTCGAGAAAGCAGCAATCAATGGATTTGCCCTAATCCTCCCTTGCCCGAAAGGAAGACGTTGAAAGTCTTTTTTTCCTTTCCGCAGGGACCATGAGATTGGATCTAGCCCTAATCATAATTCTTGTATAAATAACTCACTTCTTGTCGTCGACCCCCTCATGGTCACATACGAGCCCCCCCGATCATTTCAATGGATGGTGGTCCTATTTAGCTAAACTCCGTGACTATCGAATGTTAGCAGTGTTGAAAAAAGATCTTAGCTTGTCTAGTGGTTGGGCCGGGGGTCTCGTTAACGCCTTATTTTTTTCTTACCCATCGGAGGTATTTTCACAAGGACTTGTCATTGTAAGGAGAAGGGGGACAAGCACACTTGAAGAGCCGCATAAACGGAGAGTTGTAGCTGCGTTTCGGAAGGATGAATCGCTCGCCGAAAACGACTCTATTGATTCTCTCTCAATTGGTTGGATCGTAGTTTCGATGATTTTTACTTCACGGGCGAGGTCCTGGTCACTCCAGGAATGTCCCGCTGCGCCAGGGAAAAGAATGAGAAGAAGCCATCGTGACTCTTTCATGCATACTCCACTTGGCTCGGGGGATATAGCTCAGTGGTAAGCCCCGCTCTTTCAATTGGTTCGTTTGCGATTTACGGTTGGATTGTCTAATTGTCCAGGTCGTAATGATAGTATCTGTAACCTGCCCTGGTGCTCACTTTTTTTCTAATAATGGGACGAGGCCCTAAACATCCCCTGAAAGACTCTCTGAGACAAACGATGGGCGTCAAGAACGTAGAGGAGGTAGGATGGGCAGTTGGTCAGATCTATTAGGGATCGTTACATGACGATAGTTGGAGTCGGCGGCTCTCCTAGGGTTCCCTCATCTGGGATCCCCCTGTGGAAGAGGATCAAGTTGGCCCTTGCGAATAGCTTGATGCCCTATCCTCCCTTCAACCCTGGCGAAATGTGGCAAGGAGGAAAATCCTGGACCGACCCCATCGTTCTCCACCCCGTAGGAACTACGAGATCACCCCAATGACTCCTTTCGGCATCCAGTGTCCGGACCGACCTAGACCCTGTCAATATGGAACGCATCTATCTGGTCCCGCTCTCCGGTTGGGCATAGGGTCGGAGAAGGGCAATCCACTCGTTCTTAAAACCAGCAGTCTTAAGACTCAAAGAGTCGGGCGGAAAAAAAGGGGAGATCTCTCCTTTCCTGGTTGCTCCTGTAGCTGGATTCTCCCGAACCACAAGAATCCTTAGAATGGGATTCCACTCAGCCCTTTTGAGATTTTGATGAAGAGGTCTCTTTGGAGAGCAAGTACGATAAGTTGTACGCTGTTTCGGGTGGGAGTTATTGTCTAGCGGTGGCTCTATGGTAGAATTAGTCGGGGAGGCCTGAAGGCGTGTTTACCCTGGGCGGATGTCAGCGGTTCGAGTCCGCTTATCTCCACCCGTGAATCTTAGCTGATACTACTATGATAAGCACCCAATTCGGCAGTTCGATGTATGCTTTATCTTCGATGGACGTTGATAATCCTTCTATTTAGCAGCACCTTAGGATGGAAAAAAACAACATAGCCTTACGTTAATGGCGAGTTCAAACGAGAAAGGCTTACGTGGATTACCTATGCACCCATAACGAGAAGGGCGTAGCAAGCACGAAATGACCTTCGGGTAGTTGAAATAAGCATAGACCGGAGATTCCCGGAATAGGTCGAACCTTTCGAACTGCTGGCTGACTCCTGGGTCAGGCAAGAGACCACCTGCTAACTGAACATCTTAGTAGCCAGAGAAACTAAAGTCAAAGCGATTCCCGTAGTAAGGCGAGCGAAATGGAGCCGCCCTAAACGTGAAAACGGGGTTGTGGGAGATCAATACAGGCGTCGTGCTGCTAGGCGAATCGTGGAATGAATGCCTGCACCCTAGGATGGCGAAATTCCAGTATCCGAAACATCACTAGCTTACGACTCGACCCGATAGCATGGGGCCGTGGAATCCCGTGGTGATCAGCAGGACCCCTTGCAAGGCTAAATACTCCGGGTGACCGATAGCGAAGTAGTACCGTTAGGAAAGTTGAAAAGAACCCCCATCTTGGGAGTGAAAAAACATGACCCCGACTCCCACTCAGTGGGATGAGAATTTATTGCTGACACGCGTCCCTTTAAGAATGAGCCGGCGACTCATAGGCATTGGCTTGGTTAAGGGAACCCACCGGAGCCGTAGCGGAAGCGAGTTTCATATGGCGATTGTCCACTAACTGCTTATGACCCGAACCTGTGTGATCTATCCATGACCCTGATGAAGTTGGGTGAAACTAAGTGGAGCCGAACCGACGCTGTTGCGATCAGCGGATGAGTTTGGTTTAGGGTGAAATGCCACTCGAACCAATAGCTAGCTGGTTTCTCCCCGAATGCGTTTGAGGCGCAGCATTTGGACTGGACTCTATGGGTAAAGCACTGTTTCGGTTCGGGCCGCGAGAGCGGTACCAAATCGATGCAAACTCGGAATACAGATATACCCAAAATAAGAGTGCTCAAGGTCGTCCAGTGAGACGATGGGGGATAGCTTCATCGTCTGTAGGGGAAACAGCCCGGAATCACCATCTAGGCCCCTAAATGACGCTCAGTGATAAGGAGGTATGTTGCAGAGACAGCAGGAGGTTTGCCTAGAAGCATCCACCCCCTGAAGAGTGCGTAATACTCACTGATCGAGCGCTCTTGCGCCGAAATGACCGGGCTATCGATCTGCCGAAGCTGGTGGGATGTAAAAATGCATCGGGGGGAGCGTTCCGCCCTTATGAGCGACTCACCCGCGCAAGCAGGGGTGACGACGGAAGTGAGAAATGTCCGCTTGAGTAACGCAAACATTGGTGATAATCCATGCCCCCTAAAACCTAAGGGTTTCCTCCGCAAGGTTCGTCCACGGAGGTGAGTCAGGGCCTAAGATCAGGCCGAAGGCGTAGCGAATGGACAACATGTGAAATATTCCCTGGACTACCACCCTTGTTGGTCCCGAGACGGAGGAGGCTAGGTAGCGAAGGAATGGTTTTATCGTTCAAGGACGCCAGGTGACCTTGCTTTTTCGGAATCAGGGGTAGAGGAAATTCCTCGCGCCAATGTCCGAGTACCAGGCGCTACGGCGCGGAAGTAACCCATCCATATCCCATGACAGCTCGAACGACCTTCAACACAAGGGTACCTGTACCCAAACCGACACAGGTGGGTAGTAGAAAGACCTAGGGCGCGAGACAACTCTCGCTAAGAACTCGGCAAAATAGCCCCGTAACTTCGGGAGCAGGGGTGCCTCCTCAGCAAAGGGGTCGCAGTGACCAGGCCCGTGCGCTGTTTACCAAAAAACACAGGTCTCCGCAAAGTCGTAAGACCATGTATGGGTGGGCTGACGCCTCCCAGTGTCCGGAAGTCAAGGAAGTTTGGTGACCCATGAACAGGGGACCGCGACCGAAGCCCCGTGAACGGCGGCCGTAACTATACGTTCCTAATGTCGAAATTCCTTGGCGGGTACGTTCCGACCCGCACAAAGGCGTAACGATCTGGCACTGTCTCTGGATAGATGTCTGCTTTGAAATATACCATGTCTGTGAAGCTGCTGACTACCCGCACCTGGACAGAAAACCCTATGAAGCTGTACGGGTTCCCTGGCTTGGTTTGGGCCTTTCCTCCTGCGCATCTTATGTGGAAGGCAAGAATGCCTCCTTCCCGGGGGGGCCCAGCCATCAGTGATATCCCACTACTGGAAGAGCGAGAATCTAACCTTGTGTTCAGGGACCTACGGGCCAAGGGACAGTCTCCGGTAGACAGTTCTATGGGGCGTAGGCCTCCCAAAAGGTACGTGGAGGCGTGCAAAGGTTTCCTCTGGCCGTACGGATAGTTGGCCCTCGAGTGCAAAGGCAGAATGGAGCTTGACTGCAGACCCACCCGTCGATCGGGACAAAGTCGGCCTTAGTGATCCGAACGGTGCCGAGTGAAGGGCCGTCGCTCACTGATAAAATTTCCTCTAGGGATACAGGCGTCTTCCCACGAGTTCACATCGCCGGAAGGTTTGTCACATTCGATGTCCGGCTCTTCGCCACCGGGCTGGAGTATGTTCCAAGTTTTGGCTTTTCGCCCATAAAGCGGACTTGAGCTGGGTTCAGGAACGTCGTGAGACAGTTTCGTCCATATCCGGTGCGGGCGTTGAGGAAAACATTGATAGTCCCTTTCCCTAGTACTATATGACTGGGAATGACGCACCTCTGGTGTACGTTTATCGTGCCACGGGTAAACGCGGGGTAGGCCAGTGCGGAGTCGATAAACTGCTGAAAGCGCATCACGTAACAAGCCCTCCCCCAAGTAGTGCCTCTTATTCCGACTTCCCCCAGATCCCCCTTAAGCACAGCCGAGACGCGACGGGTTCCTCTGTCCCCTGCCGGAGAGCGACAGAAGTATTGAGATTTCCAGATCAGTTCACGCGAGAACAGCCGTTTTCATTACGAGAGGTGTTCAATTGGGAAGTGCCGTGATGTAATTCAGCTGATGGCATCCTTAACATCCCGAGAGATTTGAACCTTGTTCCTACACGACCTCGATCATTCGATAGGCACTCGCCATCTATTTCCTTGTTCAACTGTTTGACAACATGAAAAAACCACAAGGCCCTCTTGCCCTCCCTCTCTATCTAAATCCACGGTATGGAAGGGCATAGTTCTTTGTTGTCCCTTCCAGTCAAGAAATGGGGACTCACAATCACTAGCCAAGGCTTTCTCTCATGGCCTTTCTTTCTTTTCCGGTTTGGTTCGATATTCTGGTGTCCTAGGCGTAGAGGCACCCCAACCAATCCATTCCCGAACTTGTGTTTAAACTCTACTGTCGGTGACCCCCGAACAAAAGAATACTGTAGGGGAGGTCCTGCGGAAAAATATCTCGACGCCAAATTGATAAAAAGCTTAACACCCCTTAGTTTCTTTTTTCCATATTGGAAATATGAAAAGATAAAAGAAAAATATGCAAATGTCGTCTTATTCAAACCCCATATGACATCGCTCTCTATCACTTCACACCCTCGGAACGCACTGTTCTATTTCTTATAGATAGAGAGAAACGCGCTTCCCTCTTCTTAACCACCGAAATTGAAATGGCTTAGGAGAGGAAAGGTTCCTTTTTGAGGGTATCCCGGGAACCAGAACCCGTGGAGACGGGGTGGGGCGGTAGCTCATAGGATTAAGCACGTGGCTACGACACACGGTTTGTCGGGGGTCGAACCCTCCTCGCCCACAAACTTCCCTTTTTACTAATGGGAATGGCGCTTACTTTTTCTTTTATTTATCGTGGAAAGATTCGATCATTACATATAGTAACCAGACCGGAATCAGCATATTGTGTTTTACGTCCCGTAAACTCTTCCTCAGGCCAGGCTTGGGCAGAATAGCAGAGCAATACAATTATAGTAGCTAGCAAAAATCGTTCCTCGTCTTAATTGTTTGGCTCGCGTCAATTTGTGCTATCTGGAAAATCTATGACTGCCTCTTGATGCACTGCTATTACATCAGCTGAGAATTCTGAATTTGGCTCTTTTACAAGGTTTCCCGATCTACGCCGAGTAATTGACGGCGATTCTCAAATATCGAGAACGAAGTGATACGATGAGATAGAATGCAATAGAAAACAAAGCCAGCGTACGGTTTACCTACTCCAACGTCAAAGCGATCCTGTAATATTCCATTCTCATTCTGTAATTAAGAAGGAATCACATCTCCCCAAGTAGGATTCGAACCTACGACCATCAGTTAACGCCGACCGCTCTACCACTGAGCTACTGAGGAACAACGTCGATTCACCTCATAAGTTTCAACCCCCGTTTCTCCAACCCATTAACATATGAGTCCGAAATCTTTCCTTCGTAACTCCGGACTTCTTCGTAGTGGCTCCGTTCCATGCCTCATTTCATAGGGAACCTCAAAGGGTGCTCTATATTCATTATAATTCATCTCTATCCATTCCATTCATTAATATCCCCTTTGGTGTCCTTGACATAAAATGTCTTTATATCTATCAGTCTCTAATCCTGGGAAAGTTAAGAAACTCATATAATAATCAGAAATTGTAATAGAACAGAAAAGGGGTTTGTGATGATTTTTACATCTTTTCTACGGGGTAATTTATTATACTTTATGCCTGAAGATATAAATTCGGGCGTTTTGGTCGCCTCTATTATGGATTTTCCTGACCACATTCTCCATGGCCCCTCCTATCTCTTCCCTTCTTCGATTCTCTTGTTATGGAAGAAGGAACGAGAGAGGTATCAGCAACAACTGGTTTTATATACGGGACACTCATGGTGTTCTATACGATCTATTTGCGCCTCTGCATCTAGCCATGGTAGACCTCATACAATAACTGTCCTAGTTCTACCCCTATCTTTTGTTTCTTTCTTCTGGAACAATCACAAAAACTTTTTGGTTATGGTTCTACTACCAGAAATTCCAAGCGGAATCTCAGCATTCAATGTGTATTTCTGATAATCTCCTTTTCCAATTATCAACCATTTCATTTTACAATTTCACTTAGCCAGATAGTAACATTTTTATATGTTTCGATGCACCAACAAGAGTTTATTTGTAACATAGTTTTTATTGTTTTTGTTAATTGGTTACATTTCTTCATGAATGGGTTGGATTGGTATTATTCTGGATACGGCACAAATCAGTCTATTCGATCAATCTATGCCTTGCAAATCTTAATAGGTACCTTTCAGAATTGAGAATTCTATGGCTCGCATTTTAGATTCTCATTATTTATTATCACCTTTCTACGATTTAGTCATAATGCCGCTCGCCTATTGTCCCTAAGAACCTGAAGAAACCTCCGAAAATCAGAAAAGTCACAAAAGTCATAAAGGCAAAAAGGGAAAAGTGAGGAAGAAAAGCGATGTGAAATGAGGAAGCAATCGATGTAGAAAGTGAGGAATAAAGCGTGTAGAAACACTTCCGAAGGAAGTAGACTAAACAGGAACAAGAAGTGATCCACCGAAAAGACCCTTCCTTATTCGGAATACAGGAATGATCCGGACAAATAATGAAACGGAAGAGATCCGAGTGAAGTAAACCAGGAAAAAACAAAGCGATTCCACTTTCATTAAAGACCCTGCGATAAAGATATCCCATTACGAAGATTCTTATCTTATACCTATCAATATCATGAATTGGGAAGACTTTAAAATAAAATGAAATACGTTTTTCTCTTTGACTGTGAAAAACCTATTGTAACGTTTCTTTCGATTATAAGCGGTGGAAGCGTCCATTGCGATAATATAAAAATAATCGATTTGACAATAGTGTAACAAATGAAATGTCAACAATATTTTTTTAATACTTTCAAGTGATGGAAACAAATCATATCCTTTTACATATCCGCCTAGTTATCAACTTTTTCGGAAATGATATAACGCAAATGTCTTTGTACAGGACGAAAAATTTTCCATGAAAAGACCTATATGATTATTGGGTTTCTACCAAATGCGCAAAAAAAATAACAAACTTTGGATCACTGAATTGATAAGTCGAATAAAAAAACCTAGAATAAGAAGAAGAAGAAAAGAATAGAAAGGATCTCTCTGCTCTAGATATACGTGAAAAAGGACCAATTATGCAACGCTGAGAATGATCAAGAAGAATTGCCAAAAGCGTAGAGCCTTTTTGAACGGACCGCTATCCGTGAAATCAAAAATTCTATTCACTACAATCATGAATGATTTAATTACTTCCACAAATGCTTTAATACTTCTACAAATGATGTAATTACTTCTACAGAAGAAAGAAGATGTAGTATTCCAATATAAACTTGTTTGGATAAATAAGATTCATGGGCCATTTCTTCCTATTTCGAAAAATTCTCGAGAATTTGAACATGAAAAGAATCCGCTTGATGAGAAAGCACATTTAATTATATTGTTAATTTCGTAACGTCATCGATTTATCTTCCTTTATTTTTTAATTGGAAGAAGAAGAAGAATAATTCATAAAGTAAACAAAATCTGCGCATTTTATTCGACATAATTACAACCAACCAAATATCAAACACCACTGAAACATCCCTTGAATAGACGAATCAGTAAAAGTTTCCGCGACGGTCATCAAATTGACCGATGAATTAGAAGACTGGATCAAGAAAATGAGAAGAACAGAAGGAAGATTATGAAAATTAGTTTCAAGAAAACGAAACGGTGGTGATTCTATACTGATAACAATCCGGATCCGGATACCGATACTGATAATATTGATCACAAAGCAAGATTTTCGTTGATAACGTTTATTTCGCAACACAGATTTTAATCGGGGTATACCAATGTCCATCGTGCTCAAAGACGTCAAACAGTTTTTGGGAATTTGCAAACAATGTTCATTCCCCGCTTTTTTTGGATCGAATTCGACAAAGTCTTTTTTTTTTTTCTTTTTTGATAGAGTCTTTTTTCTTTGTCTTTTTTCGTGATAGATATAGACTCGAATAATTACTTGTTCCTTATTTTTAGGAAAAATTTTCCGTGGGGGGAACCCCCGAATCCGAAACTTCCGACTTTGAGGAGGAAGAGGAAGCGACAAACCCTGGAAAAAAAAAGGACGAGGAAAAAAAAAAAAAGAGGAAGATGAACGGATACAATATCATAATTTGGATAGCATTATAATTTGCTCAAGCAATAAGCGGTTTGATGCTGATAACCCAATCTTTTTTTAGAACAAACATTGTATTGCCCTTCATTGATAATCTAAAAATATTGGACGTATGTTATTATTCCAATTCCCCGATTGGTCTGAGGATTTGAAGGCGAATGGAATAGAAATACATGTTAATGAATGCACCTATAATGGTGTTCCTTATCAGAAACAGATTTCCCAAGATTGGTTACCATATGTATCCGACTAAGGATTTTTATTTCCTTTTCGTTGAAAACTTGGCGAAGATCTCAATACGATCTCATCATGGAGATCCCATGAAAAAAAATGAACAACAGCAAATTTTAGTTTTTTAACAGTTTGGGGACTGGGAAACGGAATACTCCCTTTGGTTCCCCCGAACCAACCTTCTTTTTTGAAACCCTATATACGGAACTCAAAAAAATAATTAGAAAAGTAAAAAAGAACTCTCTAAATTTTCAAAAGAAAAAACAAGATGGTCATCAAAATAGTTCTAGTTCTAAACGAGTTCTAAAACCGAGTTCTAAAACGAATAGTTCTAGTTCTAAAACTAATCATTTCTAGTTTCTAAAAACGACGTTCTAGTTCTAAAACGAATAATGAAGAAACTTGAAAAGTGAACCAAATTTTGCTTTATTTGAATTGAGGAAGGGAAAGTACATGAACCAAATGAAAATGCAAAGATTCAAAAAAAAATAATCAGATTATTCACGAATCGACCATTCAATCGCTGCTATGATTGGACAATTATTTACTCATATAAAAAAAATGAAAGATATTTGCTGATAAGACATTCACAATAAGGCTCAAATAGAAGAATCACAAAAGAAAGAATAAAATATTCCAGCACTAGCATGATAAAGACCGGAATTACAAAACATATTTGGCAGATTTTTACTGTTTTTTTTTTTTTTCAAAGAAAAAAGACCGATTAATACTCAAAATCACATTATTTTTTATGAAATCTTTCATTGAAAAAATATACTATATCTTGCCTGTAGTTTACCATTTCTCAGTTTAATGCACCTTTTAAAAAACAATTATCATGAATCCTTTACACGATGACAGAAATCAATAAGGAATTGATGAACAATCAAGATAACACTGACTTTATATTTCGCCATCAAAAGTCCTTTTCTACTCCTAATATTAGAAATGTTTAAACCTATCACGACTTATCTTCCTTGTCCCAAGCATATGTATTTTACAAATTGTCACAAACCCAATTATTTAACAACCATCCCTGAGATCTGTACTTCAATAATCACACGATTCCGGACCTATCCTTTTAATTAAAGACAGATAAGTATTATTGTATGACCGAGGAATAGTTTGATTCCACAAGGCATAAGAACATTAATAAGTTCGCTTAATAAATGGAAAAACGGTTAAAGGGTCATTATCATATAATTTTTCTCGTAGCAAAATGGTCTCGATAGTACCGAAAAAATGGCGAAATAGAGTCAATCCACGTTGTACTTTCAAAATAAAGAACAATGAAATTGTATTCATATAAAAAAGAAAAGAACGATTACTTCTTACAGGATATTATATTTTTTACCAAACCTATGCGGATCAATCACGATCTTATCATACGACCAGAAATCTTTCTCGAATCATCCCCTTGCCCTTATTTTTTCGAGGAATCCGAAAGATCCTTTTCGAGTTTGGAATT
>PYDT01000412.1:0-20143 GCA_004837865.1 Musa balbisiana
ATTGATAGAGTGATAGATCTGACATTCTTGAAATCTCTCTTCTGATTCAAAATTCGTGGTGTACGGTCATCCCTTTTGTTCCGGTCATGGAATAGATGAAATAAATCAAAAAATGGATTGTTGTTCAAGAATGAAATCTTATTGGAAATACTGTCCATATCGGTTCATCCTTCTGGAACCATAATCACATCCCGGATCTGATTGAAAAAAAGGATGAATGAGGACGCGTTATTTTGGAAATACATTAATTATCGTAATATATCAACCATTTCTTTATTTTCCAATCGCCTGGAAGGGGAAACAGAAAACATCTTGTTTTTCTTCAAATAATTTATGATCTCAGTGGACCTCTCAAGGATTCGGAAACCCAGATGAAGTTTGACCATCCGGTCAGAGAAAAAAGAACGAATTGATCTTGTAGGATTCCCCAAAGAAATTCTTCGATTTCTTCCGGACGAAGGATGATTCATCTGTTCTCACGTTCAGTGAATAGCGGGACATGAGGAAGATCAAAAGCTTTCGGGAATCGATCTGGGATTCTATCTCTGTTCGTTCCGTTTGAAGAAGGAAGGATCCCAAAGAATCGCTCTTTTCGTTTAGTTGCTGAATGTCTGTTTGATCGATCAACTGTGGATATTCTGAATCCTCATTTCAAGGAATCGAAATGATCTATGGATTGATCAGAAGATCTTTCATTGGCTAGAATTCCCTTACTTGAACGAAAATAGATCTTGTGGAATCATATTGAATTTTGACCATAAATTCCGTACCTTGCTAAACAAACCGATCTTGTTTACCAACCCACATTGTCTAACCAAATCAAATTCTATCTCGAGAAGTTCCTCAAAAAATACGCTCGTGCTGATTTCTTCCCCCAACTAAGCGAAGAGATCTTGGGCGGAAGGGACACAATGAAATTTGAACACAATTTTGCAAAGAAATAACCACTGTTTCTCGCGAAGAGATTGGGAAACATTGCTCACTATCATTTTGATTGAAATATGTGCCTAAGCTCATGTTGTTGGAAGAAACCCTCACCTCAATTGGTCTTTTTTCACGAAAAGCAGACATGAGATAACAAATCACGTCTTCCTAGCTTTCGAATAGCTGTCACAAATTCAAGTTGATTATGTTCGCTTCTTCATCGGAGAAAGCGACAAAAACAAGTCCCAATAATGAGTCCTTGCGGATCGGATCATCCGTTATAGGATAAAAAAGAAACTCCAGATATTCGCTATCTTTTCTCTTTGAATGGATTTATTCCAGCTCGGTTTCATTAGATATATTACAACTAGATCCTCTTTTCCGATCGGTGCCCCACCACGCGAAACTCGGTTAGATTCAGGCCTATACATTTTATTATTGGGAGAACCCAAGTCTCTCTTGCGGATCCATGGTGAAACAACTCTCAGAATCTTTTTCCCTTTGGAAGATACCGGAACGAAACAATCAAACCTATTGAATTGGAAGACCGAAAAGATTTTCCAATGTCTATTTCTGGGTCCAATGGAATCATAGGTATAGGAAGAAGCTCCACAATAGAGATTTTTCTTTCGGACCATTATTTCGATTGTAATACGAAGGATATAAGGACCGACTACAGCAGACTACACCTTTGAAACCTTTGATCATGACATATCGATCTGCTGTTGAAATGCGAATCACGTGAAAGTAGGGTACTCCAAATTCGGGGGTCAAACGTGTCATACAAGCGTTCTTGATGGAAAAAATATGTAGTTGACACGAATTAAGAAATAGTGAGACTCTGGAACTCTCTATATATCTCTCAATTCGACGATCAGGGCATTTGAATGAATGTCGTCCCATAAATCCTCCTAAAGATTTTTTAACTAAAGATTTTATTTCATTGGAATTGGTAGGTAACATTGTACGATATACTTATTTATCGATATACTATTTACGATATACTTATTTATACGAAGTACGTATTTATACATTTACGATATACTTATTTATACGAATACTATTTATACGATATACTTATTTACGATATACTATTTATACGATATCCGTATTTGATATACTGATTTACGATATACTTCTTTAGAACATTTACGATATACTTATTTATACGATATACTTCTTATACATATACTTTAATTACGATAATATTATTTAACGAGATACTTATTTACGATATATATTATTTACGATATACGATTTACGATTATTACTATTTATACGATATACTTCTTTTGACGTATTACTTTAACGATATTACGAGGATCTCGTAAGTAGCTCCATGCGGAATGGTTAAAGGCGTGCCCAATCATCATTTGGCAAGTAGTAGGTTAATTTAAAGCGGGATGCACACCAATGGGAACTTCAATAAGTCTATTGGATTGGCTCTGTTATCAATGAATTCATCATCAAACATAACGAATTGGATGTTATATTCATACCATCACATATGAACAGTAAGAACTAGAATTCTTATCGATACTGGCATCATAGGAGACAATGGATTTATGGATGGAATAAATTGCAGTATTTACAGAAAAAAGTATTCGGTTATTGGGGAACATCAATATACTTCTAAGTCGAATCAGGATCAACTATGACAGAAATAAAGCATTGGTCGAACTATTCTGGGGTGATCAAGTAATAGCTATGAATAGTTCAATCGGACTCCCGGGAAAGGGTTGAAGATGGGACCTATTTATGGGCCCTACAATGCATTACAGCAAGTATGATCAGTACGCGTCAACCGGGTTATTCTATTCACCTCTTATAGAGAAAAAGGAACAAAGCAAAATACTACTAAACGGCGAACCTTTATACAAAAAAACTTCTCCCCGAGGCCACACGCAATGGAGCCGTGAACAGTCAAGTGAAATCCAATCCACGAATAATTGACTATGGCAGCATCGTGTAGAAAGGTCGTAAGGCGAGGAATCATTACCGCACGGCATAGAGGGCGAGGTCATAAGGTCTATACCGTAAACTCGATTTTCGACGGACTGAAAAAGACATATTGGTAGAATCGTAAATAGAATACGACCCTAATCGAAATGCATAATTTGTCTCCATACACTTAGGGGATGGGAGAGGGATATATTTTACTCCCAGAGAGGGGCTTAATTGGAGATACCATGGCTTTCTGGTACGAAGTTCTATATCAATGGGAAATGCCCTACCTTTGAGGCGGTTTGAACTATTGATTAAGTACTTGGAATAACCAATTAGGTTTACGACGAAAAACTAGAAATCGATCCTGATCCAATTTGAAGTACCTTACGGATAGGACCTAAACAGAAAACTGTGCGTAAACGGCAGCAGTGATTGAGTTCAGTAGTTCCTCATAGAAAATTATTGACTCTAGAGATATGCGTAAATGGAGAAGACAAATGTTTGAAGCACGCCACAGAAAACCGGAAGCGCCATTGTTTAAAGAGAGGAGGACGGGTTATTCACATTTAATGTGATGGTCAGCGGCGAATTGAAAGTAAGCAGTGGTAATTAAGATCCCCGGGGTGAAAAAAGAGAGACTGTATCTACGTTACCGTAATTGTGGACTAGTATCGAACGTGAATTTTTCATTAGAGTCATTCGGTCGGAATGCTACTGAAGAACATAAGCCAGATGACGGAACGGGGGAGACCTAGGATGTAGAAGACATAACATGAGTGATCAGCAGATTTGGAGTCCTCTTATCCACTAATGTGACTCATCATACGATTTCGATAAGATCCATTCTGTCTAGATAATCATCATATACATCTAGAAAGCCGTTAGCTTGGAAGAAGCTTGTACAGTTTGGGAAGGGGTGTTTATGATAAAAAAAGAAGACTCTAACTCAACGATATGCCTTAGGCACGGCATACATACATAGAAATCACTTGGCAAGGGTGGACAATTAGATAGAGAAGAGGGCTGTAGCGAAATGATTGCAAAAGAGTGTAAAATCGGCCACATTAAGATTACCATCTGGGGAGGCCGTTTGATATCCAAAAATGCTTAGCAACAGTCGGACAAGTGGCGTAATGTTGGGATGAAACCAAAAAAGTTGGGTAGAGCCGGATCTAAGTGTGGCTAGGTAAGGTCTGTAGTAGAGGCGTAGTTATGAAACCCTGTAGACCATCCCATGGGGCGGGGAGGGAGAGCCCCAATCGGTGAGAAAAAAACAAAAACCCTTGGGGTATCCGCGCTTGGAAGAAGAAGTAGGAAAAGGAAAAATAATGATAGTTTTATTCTCGCGCCCCGTCACTAGGAATATTGAAAATAGAATTTTTGGAATTTGAAAAAAAAAATTGATGGGGGGGGGGGCGAACGACGGGAAGGAACCCGCGCATGGTGGATTCACAATTCCACTGCCGTGGCATGGATACATCGCCCCCTTTCTAGCTAAAGGTTTTATTTTTTCAATTCATCATTTGTATTTATTCTTCCCTCCATACTAATTAGATCGCGATATTGGACATAGAATGCAATCGTAAATAAAAAATGTAAAAATAGAGTAAAACGGTGACTGACCGTTCGCTAAAAAAAAAACCTTTTGTGCTGAACCTTTATCGAAAAACTGGAAAAAACTCAAATGAGGGAGGAGAAAGAATAATAGTAATTGGTCTCGCTGCGCACTCCATGCTAAACCCACATGCTTGGCCATACAATCGATATTTCATAATGGAAAGGAAACATTTACCTATTTATATAACAGATCGTCGGTAGGTCACAAATTGGAGAATGCGCCGCCTACTTTTACTTTTGCGAGAAATGCAAGACCGATAATAAATCTCGTCGTTAAGTTAAATTTAAGTCATTTGACATATTAAATAAACCATTTTCATATCTAAATAAATAAAACAAATAAATAAAAAATTTTAATATTCAAAATATAAAAAAATAAAATAAAATTAAATATAAAAAAAATTGAAATTGAAAATATTTTTTTTGTTCGGAAAAAAAAAAATTAAAGTATCAAACAAGTGTATCATTTAGTTTGGGGGATAGGATAACCTATGATAAAAGAACCGAGTTGGTTAAAGAAGTAAAAATTTAGCGCAAAATATAGTGTAGTATGTCTGTTTTCAAAGCGCGAAGAGGAATGATCAGATTCGCGGACGTTCCTAGTGAAGAAACACTTATGAGATGGAACTCATGCCTTATCGAGCATCTTTATCCCATTTGAAAATGGTATTCGCAGCAGCAAATGCTAGTAATAATATGGGTTGACAACGAGCTGATTCATTCATTAGTGAAGCCAAAGTTAATAGGATACCATGTGAAAAAATTCAGACCTCGAGCTCGAGGAGTAGGTGTTAGTCCGAATAAAAGACCTACTTGTATATACACTTGTATTAAAGGTAAATTCTAAATTATTTTAGATGAATCTAGATTAAGATTCATCATAGTAAAATAGTTAAAATAACCCTATATGGAGGGAACGAAAATATATCGGAAACTATGGGACAAAAAAATAAATCCAATGGTTTCAGATTGGTACAAACCCACTCATATTCTTGTGGTTCGCCAACCAAAAAAATTATTCTGTGGGTTTACAGGCAAGATGAAAAAAAATACTGAATTGTATCAAGGAAAACTATGTACAAAAAAATAGGAGAATATCCTCGGGTCTTCGAAGGAATCGTCTCGTATAGGAATTAAAAAAAGAATGCTTTGAACAGGTCATAATCTATATTGGGATTTCAAAATTATTAATAGAGGGCCAACACGAGGAATCGAAGACTTACCAGATGAAGGACAAAGAATTTAATTCTGTGAACCGAAGACTCAACATTGCTATCACAAGAGTTGAAAAACTTAGGGCAACCTAATATTCTTGCGGCATATATAGCTTACCAATTAAAAATAGAGTTCGTTTCGAAAGGCAATGCAAAGGCTATGAATTAGCTGAAAACAAACGGATACAAAAGAATCAAGTACAATTGCAGGGCGGATTGACCGAAAAGAAATTGCACGTGTCGATTGATCAGGAGGGCAGGGTTCCCCTCCTACAAAACAATTCGCCGCTAAATTGTATCATTGTTCTATACAATTCGACATTATCTATGGCGTATAGCATCAAAATTTGGATATTTGTGGACGAGGAATAATAGACCTTATTGATCTTGCCATCTGGCCAGGATAGAACAAAAAATAAACAAACTGTTTCATTCGTTTCGTTAGCAAACAAAATGAGCAATTCTAATTCTATAAGGTTGAATAAAAATTCGATTGACCATTTGTTATAATTGCATGCCTAGTGTGTGATGACTCGTTAAATTGCTTTAGAGTTTAGAATTGGAATAAAAAAAAATAGACAAACCCTACTTAAACTTCGAAACTATATAAAATAATAAAAACAAAAATATAAACCAAAATAAACTAAAAACCAACTTATGCTTCGTATGGTCGAGATCCCAAGAACAGCACTCTATGAGTGAAGTGGATCAATCATATAGTTGACAGCAACTGGCAACTAAAATCTTTTCCATAAAAATCGATTATGGGTTGTGTGAAACAAAAATAAAGGGATGTGGATAATGGAAGGATGATAGAAAGAGAGAACAAAATATAAATGAGAGGATGATTCCAATGTATGGTTATGAATGACCTAATAAAGCAATGTGATAAGCTCAATACTGAATGAAACAAATAATAATAAAGAGCCTCGGGTTAAGAAAAAAACTAAGGAGATTGACTCGAGAAGGAATTTTGTGGAGCTCATTGCAGAGAGGTAGGCTAACATAATTGGAGAAGCTATGGAACGACGGAACCTGGACTGCAAATAGGATCTAATGAAAAGAATCCGAATAATTCATTGGAGGGATGGCGGAACGAACGAGAACAAATTTATTTATTTGAGAGTCATGGGTTGACCTAGAATAAAACAGTAACGCAGTCAATATTCGCCCACAGCGAAACTTTATTATTGAGATACATGCAATATTTGCCAGTCACTTGATAAGGGTAAAAATAAGGATCAAGGATCGTTAATAAATAAAACGAATATCTACAATTATAAAAAGCATTCTCTATATGCCCTACCTAAATTCTATAATTTAGATCTAATAAATATGCATAAAATTAAATATTCTAGCTATATACCGGTATATACTCGTCCTGTATACCAAAACAAATTCAATATAATAAATGTCTTAGTTTATTGTTTATAAAATTATTAAGACATGCGTATCTGACATATTATGATCCTTTCATTGCGAGGAGATGGATGAGAAGAAACTCATGTCCGGTTCTGTGTAGAGATGGAATTAAGAAACGACCAATAAAACTATAACCAAAAGAACAGATTTCGTCAACACATAGAGGAAGAATGAAGGGATATCTTGTACGGGGCAATCGTATTTGTTTCGGCAGATACGCTCTCAGGCACTTGCAACCCGCTTGGATCCACAGCTCAGACAAATAGAGCGGGCGAAGAGCAATGACACGATATGCCGTCGGGTGGAAAAAAATAGGTAGTCTATTTCCCGACAAACCTGTTAAGTAAGAACATGCGGAAAACCGTAGGGGATTCGGGGAAGGGATCCCCCGAATATTGGGTATCGTGGTAAACCAGGTCGAATACTTTGACATGGCGGAGTATCAGAAGCGGTAGCCAAAGCAGCTATTCACTAGCTGCGTCCAAAATGCCTATACGAACTCAATTGTCAGGATAGGTATGTAGAACTAAACAGTGTATTGAGGTGAAAAAAAAACGGCAAGTGTATTTCTTTTGGACAGAGAATATTTCTTTTTTCCTTCATCCTTGCATTAAAATAACGGAGTCAATAAAATGATATGATAAACCTCAGGACCCTTTTGAATGTTAGCGGATAACACGACGCGAGATAGGAGAATGCAGTGAGTAGGAATACTAGGAGCTGGTATAATAATCGATATATGCGCATATGGTGAGTTATTGTTGCTGTAATCAAAGAAAGAAGCAGTGGAATATGCCACTAGAAAGATCGGAAATAATTAGAGCTGTAATTGTACGTACTTGTAAAGAACTCAAACGTGACAACGGTATGATAATACGATATGATGACAATGCTGCTGTTGCATGATCACGAAGGAAATCCAAAAGGAACTCGAGTTTTTGGTGCGATCGCGAGGGATGGAGGCCAGTGAATTTTACTAAAATAGTTCATGTGCTCCCGCGTTTCTAATACTACTAGATGGGACTATGAATTTTCAGAACATATAAAATAGATCAAATTTAGTAGAATCTCAAATTAGTATAGCTTAGTAGATTGTTCGCACGCATATACTTTTAATAATAAATAATTATAATAAAAAAAAAAAAAAAAAAAAAAAAAAAAAAAAAAAAAAAAAAAAAAAAAAAAAAAAAAAAAAAAAAAAAAAAAAAAAAAAAAAAAAAAAAAAAAAAAAAAAAAAAAAAAAAAAAAAAAAAAAAAAAAAAAAAAAAAAAAAAAAAAAAAAAAAAAAAAAAAAAAAAAAAAAAAAAAAAAAAAAAAAAAAAAAAAAAAAAAAAAAAAAAAAAAAAAAAAAAAAAAAAAAAAAAAAAAAAAAAAAAAAAAAAAAAAAAAAAAAAAAAAAAAAAAAAAAAAAAAAAAAAAAAAAAAAAAAAAAAAAAAAAAAAAAAAAAAAAAAAAAAAAAAAAAAAAAAAAAAAAAAAAAAAAAAAAAAAAAAAAAAAAAAAAAAAAAAAAAAAAAAAAAAAAAAAAAAAAAAAAAAAAAAAAAAAAAAAAAAAAAAAAAAAAAAAAAAAAAAAAAAAAAAAAAAAAAAAAAAAAAAAAAAAAAAAAAAAAAAAAAAAAAAAAAAAAAAAAAAAAAAAAAAAAAAAAAAAAAAAAAAAAAAAAAAAAAAAAAAAAAAAAAAAAAAAAAAAAAAAAAAAAAAAAAAAAAAAAAAAAAAAAAAAAAAAAAAAAAAAAAAAAAAAAAAAAAAAAAAAAAAAAAAAAAAAAAAAAAAAAAAAAAAAAAAAAAAAAAAAAAAAAAAAAAAAAAAAAAAAAAAAAAAAAAAAAAAAAAAAAAAAAAAAAAAAAAAAAAAAAAAAAAAAAAAAAAAAAAAAAAAAAAAAAAAAAAAAAGAAAGAAAATAAAACAAAGAAAAAAAAAAAAAAAAAAAAAAAAAAAAAAAAAAAAAAAAAAAAAAAAAAAAAAAAAAAAAAAAAAAAAAAAAAAAAAAAAAAAAAAAAAAAAAAAAAAAAAAAAAAAAAAAAAAAAAAAAAAAAAAAAAAAAAAAAAAAAAAAAAAAAAAAAAAAAAAAAAAAAAAAAAAAAAAAAAAAAAAAAAAAAAAAAAAAAAAAAAAAAAAAAAAAAAAAAAAAAAAAAAAAAAAAAAAAAAAAAAAAAAAAAAAAAAAAAAAAAAAAAAAAAAAAAAAAAAAAAAAAAAAAAAAAAAAAAAAAAAAAAAAAAAAAAAAAAGAACTTTCTAAAGAAAAGACAAAAATAAAGGATTTCTTTTTTAATAGAATGGCTATTTCGTATCTTTTCAGTATATTCTGACTTATATTTATAAGATGATAAAATATGCAAACAGCTTTACAAGAATCGGTTCACGTAGGAATGGGCGTATTGGTTCACGTAAGAATGGACGTAGAATACCAAAAGGAATTATTCACGTTCAAGCAAGTTTCAACAATTACCATTGTAATGAAGATGTACGAGGTCGGGTGGTTTCTTGGGCCTCTGCTGGTACTTCCGGATTCAAAGGGACAAGAAGAGGGACACCCTATGCTGCTCAAGCGGCGGCATTAAATGCTATTCGTATACAGTAGTAAGCAGGGTATGCAACGAGCAGAAGTTATGATAAAAGGTCCTGGTCTCGGAAGAGATGCAGCATTACGAGCCATTCGTAGGAATGGTATACTATTAAGTTTCGTACGTGATGTAACACTATGCCACATAATGGATGTCGACCCCCTAAAAAAAGACGTGTGGTAGAAATAAGGAAAAAACAGATTTCAAGAGAAATAATGATTCAATGATCTGATCAAATAATAGTATTAGTATAGTATGGTTCGAGAGGAAAGTAGCAGGATCCACTCGAACACTACAGTGGAGGTGTGTTGAATCGAGAGTAGACAGTAACGTCTTATTATGGTCGTTTCGTTCTGTCCCCGCTTATGAAAGGTCAAGCTGATACTATAGGTATTGCCATGCGAAGGGCTTTACTTGGAGAAATAGAAGGAACATGTATCACACGTGCAACTCTGAGAAAGTGGCCGCATGAATATTCTACGATAATAGGTATTGAAGAATCGGTACATGAAATTTTACTAAATTTGAAAGAAATTGTATTGAGAAGTAATATATATGGAGTTAGAGACGCATCCATTTGCGCCAGGGGCCCTAAATACGTAACCGCTCAAGATATCATCTCACCACCTTCCGTGGAAATAGTTGACACAACACAACATATAGCTAACCTGACGGAACCAATTGATTTGTGTATTGGATTACAAATCAGGCGAGATCGTGGATATCGTACGAAACCAACAACTAACTCTAAAAATGGAAGTTATCCTATAGATGCTGTATCTATGCCTGTTCGAAATGCGAATCATAGTATTCATTCTTATGGGAATGGGAATGAAAAACAAGAGATACTTTTTCTAGAAATATGGACGAATGGAAGTTTAACTCCTAAGGAAGCACTTTATGAAGCTTCTCGTAATTTAATTGATTTATTTATTCCTTTTCTACATGCGGAGGAAGAGGACATTAATTTCAAAGAAAATAAAAACAGGTTTACTCTACCCATTTTTACCTTTCAAGATAGATTAACCAATCTAAAGAAAAACAAAAAAGAAATTCCATGAAATGTATTTTATTGACCAATCAGAATTACCTTCCAGGACCTATAATTGTCTCAAAAGGTCCAATATACACACATTATTGGACCTTTTGAATAAGAGTCAAGAAGATCTTATGAGAATTGAATATTTTCGCATAGAAGATGTAAAAGAGATATCGGACACTCTACAAAAGCATTTCGCAATTGATTTACCTAAGAATCAATTTTAATTTTAAATCCATTATAATTATTTCATCTTCTTTTTCTAATAAAAATAGAAAGAAAAATTTATAAAGAAAAAGAAGAAAATTTGTTTTTAATCTTTTTGGCACAATCCGTATTTTCGTGGAATGATCATAATAAAATTAATGTATCTAAGAATAGTGACTTTGAAGTCACTATTCTTAGATACATTAATCATGGTATTTCACGGTTGAATCAATTTAAAAAAGACCTAAAGTTAGCGATTTATCAATAGGTAATGTTGCTCCAATACCTAACCAAAGAGCTACTGCGGTACCGATCAAAAAGACTGTTGTAGCTACTGGACGGCGAAATGGATTTTGGAATTTATTAACATTCTCCAAAAAAGGTACTGTCAATAATCCCGTTGGTACTGAAACCATTAAAAGAACACCTAATAACTTATTGGGTACTGTGCGGAGTATTTGAAATACGGGAAAGAAGTACCATTCGGGTAATATTTCCAAAGGAGTTGCAAATGGATCCGCCGGTTCACCAATCATTGACGGTTCTAGAACTGCCAAGCCTACATTACATGCAATAGTACCTAGAATTACTACTGGAAAAATATATAAAAGATCATTGGGCCATGCGGGTTCTCCATAATAATTATGCCCCATCCCTTTAGCCAATTTAGCTCTTAATACAGGATCGTTCAAGTCAGGTTTCTTTGTTATTGGGATAGGTGAATTCTTATGGATCCATCCCCCGAAGGAACCGGACATGATAATTTTTCATCATCCGGCTCGAGCAAGAATGAAAGGAATGGCAGAAATAGATCCATATAAAATCTATTTTTCATACATATCCCCACATATCATATATAATGACTCTATGTAAGAAAAGATTTACCAGATTCCATTTTCCGGAGTTGCAACTATTCATTGCAACTAATTCAGTTCTTACAGGTAAATGCTCAATATCCAAGTAGGCTTATAAATTTGATCATGATCAAGTGCTTTTTGGATTGTCTCATGTCTTTTGATTGGTGTTTATCCCCCCAACATCTCGATTTTCTTACATACAAAGTATTTACTTGTTACTAATAAAGTCTAGCCTCTGTTCTTCCTTAGATCTCTTATTTCACTCCGATAGTATTATCGATCGGGATCGATGCAGAGGAAATGAATGCATTTCTACACTACAAATAAGGAAGTGGAATAGACAGAACATTGAATCATGCCACATCACTTATTTTATTCTACGGGATCTTACGGAGCCTGTTCATGCATAACATGATTCAGGTATGATCATAGAAAAGGTTCTCCCAAACGAACCGGCCTATCCTCTGCTACATAGGGGGCTTACGTGGTGGTTGGATGTGGAGACACATTTGGTTGTGAATTCCAATGTGGCAGATAAAATAATATATCTGCATGGCCTAATCAATAGTTCAAGTCACACACTCCCATAATCCATCCTCTCTTCGGAAAATTAACTTCAACTATTCGTATCAAATAAGGAATACAATACTTCGAAGTTGAAGAAAAGTATCCAAATAACATGTCTTATTTTTTCAATAATCCATATTTCTAGCAATGAAATATTATTGTCTATCGTTCCTCCCCAGTATGATATATGATC
This sequence comes from Musa balbisiana, assembly GCA_004837865.1. NCBI lineage: Eukaryota > Viridiplantae > Streptophyta > Magnoliopsida > Zingiberales > Musaceae > Musa > Musa balbisiana. The sequence goes on from PYDT01000412.1 coordinate 12,551, forward strand.
AATTACAAATATCTATGATTCTATAAAGGACCCGAAATACCTTGCTTACGTATCATTGGAAAATGCATTAACATAAATACGGCAGTAAGAAGAGGCAATACAAAAGTGTGTAAACTATAAAAACGAGTCAAAGTGGATTGGCCCACACTAGCACTTCCGCGTAATAACTCTACCAAAGGCGATCCTATTACGGGAATAGCTTCAGGTACGCCTGTCACAATTTTTACTGCCCAATAACCAATTTGGTCCCAAGGTAAGGAATAACCAGTTACACCAAAAGATGCCGTCAATACAGCCAAAACTACACCTGTAACCCAAGTTAATTCGCGGGGTTTTTTAAATCCACCTGTAAGGTACACACGAAATACGTGCAAGATCATCATTAGAACCATCATACTTGCTGACCATCGATGAACTGATCGGATTAACCAACCAAAGTTGGCCTCAGTCATTATGTATTGAACAGAGGAAAAAGCCTCTGTAACGGTTGGACGGTAGTAAAAAGTCATAGCAAAACCTGTAGCTACTTGTACTAAAAAACAAGTAAGTGTGATCCCCCCTAAACAATAAAATATGTTGACATGAGGAGGAACATATTTACTAGTTATATCATCTGCAATCGCCTGAATCTCAAGACGTTCCTCAAACCAATCATATACTTTATTGAGATAGGTAACCAAGGCCAAGGGACTCCCCCTCTGAGAACCGTATATGAAAATTTCATCTCGTACGGCTCAAGCAGAAACACACAAATGCTGATTTCAACGGATATGTAATAGAAAGTTCAAAACTTCTTAGCTTAGCCGCTTGATTTGCCCCGACCCGAAGATACGAAGTAACAAAAATACGAAATTTCTTCTTTGTATGATAATGCCTCAAAATATCAAGTTGGCTCATCTGTCTCTTTTGATGTTGATCATTACAGGCCTTTTGAATCTTCTCTTCCCTATTTTTTTATTTGTTATTTTATTTCTTGTTTTTTTGTGTAATGCGGATTGATTCTTGTTTTACTATTGATAGGAATTTGCTTGTTGAGACCCTATGAATCAATTGAAACCCCAGATTCATACTAGAACCACGATGATTTAATTTAATAAATTAATAAAGCAAAGCCTCAAGCTAAACTCAAAGGTTCTCTGAGTAAGAACCCTTTGATGATCACTTATTCGATGAATGTAATGACTCAACAAAATCTAGAAAAAGAGTTGTCCTTCGGTCAAGAAAAAAAAAAGTCTGAAGGAAGAAAAATCGTTTGATTTAGGAAATATCTATTTGAAAATTTCTGAGTCCGGTTGCGAGGTCTGAATAGTAGGTATGAATCATAGTTTTAATATTTCTTTTCTTAATCTATTCTATATTCTATATATATTCCGTGCTCCAGATACTAGAATAACTATCCGACGAAATAGAATCATCTCGATAGAGATAACAGGACCATTCTCTGTATTATCAATAGGATCAATTATAACAAGTCACACACTCATATTCCGGAGATACCGAAACAAATAAATTCCACGGTCGAACTACCAGAATGGTCTAGAAATCCGAGTTTTAAGTAAAGTAATTTTTTTGATTGAAAACTAGGACTTCAAAGTTCTTATAAACTTAACTCATTGTAATTCCATCCAGTAAAACGGAAGAATTATAAATTTCCAAAATAATAGATAGGAATACCGTAAATAGGGCCATTGCGACTCCCATTAATGGTGTAGTCCCCCAGCCCGGAGCTACTTTACCATATTCCGAATTCAATGGTTTCAATAAATTCCCTACAGTAGTTTGTCTTGGCCCAGATCTAGAACTATCCTCAACGGTTTGTGTAGCCATAAATCCTATTTAATCATTGGTTGAGATCTGTTGACTTTGTATACCATTCCGTTGTAGTTGTAAATAAACGATCTTATCGTAGATCCATTGTGATCTTGAAATTGTCTAAAAATGGAAACAGCAACCCTAGTCGCCATCTTCATATCTGGTTTACTTGTAAGCTTTACTGGGTACGCCTTATATACCGCTTTTGGGCAACCCTCACAACAACTAAGAGATCCATTCGAAGAACACGGGGACTAGTTGAAGTAATGAGCCTCCCATATGGGGAGACTCATTACTTCAATTGAGATAATGAAAAATTATTTCATTTTTTAGTTGGAACCTTAGGCGGTTCTCGAAAAAAGATAGCGAAAAAAATTATCCCTAAAGTCGAGACTAAAAGGAATGTATAAACCAATGCTTCCATAGATTCGATCGTGGTTTACAATTATAGCTTCCACACCTATTCATTTGGCATCATTTACCATATAAAGAAAAGGAAAGAGTCAAAGAAAAGATGGTGATTCAAGTCAAGATTTCTTCAGTACCCTAACCCTATGTCAAATCAAAAAAGAGGCGAAAGATACCAGAGCAATGTTGTATCAGACTACTTGTCTCTTTGTAGTTGGATCTCCAAGTTTTTGGAATGCTCCAAATTCCACTTGAGCATCCAAATCTGGATCAATGCCAGCAAAAACATCTCTGAACAAGGTTCTAGCGCCATGCCAAATGTGTCCGAAAAAGAAGAGCAAAGCAAACGTAGCATGGCCAAAAGTGAACCAACCCCTTGGACTGCTGCGAAAAACGCCATCAGATTTCAAAGTAGCCCGATCTAATTCAAAAATTTCACCTAATTGGGCACGTCTAGCATATTTTTTTACAGTCACAGGATCACTATAACTGACTCCATTGAGTTCGCCACCATAGAACTCAACAGTTACACCTACTTGTTCAACACTATACTTTGATTCTGCCCTTCTAAAAGGAACATCGGCTCTAACAATTCCGTCTCCATCTACCAAAACTACCGGAAATGTTTCAAAAAAGGTAGGCATACGACGTACAAAAAGCTCGCGCCCTTCTTTATCTCTAAAGACGGGGTGTCCTAACCACCCAACAGCTATTCCATCCCCGTTGTCCATTGACCCTGCTCTGAATAATCCCCCTTTTGCTGGATTATTACCAATGTAATCATAAAAAGCTAATTTTTCGGGAATTTTAGACCAAGCTTCCGATAAACTCAGATTTTGGGCTAGTCCGGCGCTAACTCTTCGATATATTTCTTGCTGAAAGTATCCCTGATCCCACTGATAACGAGTGGGACCAAATAATTCGATTGGGGTAGTTGCTGAACCATACCACATAGTTCCAGCAACAACGAAAGCTGCAAAAAAAACAGCAGCGATACTACTGGAAAGTACAGTTTCAATATTGCCCATACGTAATCCTTTGTATAGACGTTGAGGCGGACGGACACTAAGATGGAATAAGCCTGCTAATATGCCCAATGTACCCGCTGCAATATGATGAGAGGCTATTCCTCCGGGAACAAAAGGATCAAAGCCTTCCGCGCCCCACGCTGGACTTACAGGTTGTACTTTTCCAGTTAGTCCATAAGGATCGGACACCCATATTCCAGGACCATACAAACCTGTTACATGAAATGCGCCAAAGCCAAAGCAAGCCAACCCTGAGAGAAATAAATGAATTCCAAAGATCTTAGGCAAATCCAAAGATGGTTTGCCCGTACGTTCATCACAGAATATTTCTAGGTCCCAATACACCCAATGCCAGATAGCTGCCAAGAAGCACAAGCCAGAAAACACAATATGTGCCCCTGCCACACCTTCATAACTCCAAATACCGGGATTCGTTACAGTTCCTCCTGAAATACTCCAACCACCCCACGAATTGGTTATTCCTAAACGAGTCATGAAGGGTATAACGAACATACCTTGTCTCCACATTGGATCAAGAGCGGGGTCAGAGGGATCAAAAACCGCTAATTCGTATAAAGCCATCGAACCGGCCCAACCAGCAACTAGGGCTGTATGCATTATATGGACAGAAAGCAATCGACCGGGATCATTCAATACGACAGTATGAACACGATACCAAGGCAAACCCATGGAAATACCCCTTTATCAAAGAAAAATAGACACTATGTCACTTTATTTTATCGCATTGGAAAAGACTATACTATGTATCTAACCTTTTCAGTAGATTCCGTATGAGAAAGGGTTAATTTTTATTCCGTTCCATTGAAAATAATGGAACAATTCTGTTCGTAAGAACAAAGAGAAGCAGATCTATTCTATACCCGATAAGTACCAATACGCAATGGGAGGATTAGTTCTACTTTAGGGAAACGAATGCGTAGATACTTGTTTATTACTCCAACGATTGATCCGTTAGTTAAAATTTTTCTTTATTCATTCTGTCTTACTCTATAAAATAAACCTTCCAATTTATGTATAAAAATCTATGTATAAAATACAATAAACAGAAAAAGGGATGAAGACGATAAAGCCATTGTTATGTTTCCACATTAAAGTGAAGTATAGTACTCAATTTTTTCTTTAATTTAATGCCCGTTGGTGTTCCAAAAGTACCTTTTCGGAGTCCTGGAGAGGAAGATGCAGTTTGGGTTGACTTATAGTGCGACTTGTCAGACATATTGGGTTATATGGAATTTACCCGTTCTCTCCCTCGATCGAAATATCCTCTGTTTCGCCTAAGAAATATTGTATTGAGTGAACCATCAATCATTCGGAGCGTGAAGTGCAATTAGATCAATTTATTTATTTTGAGGATCAATTAGGAGAATTTATGGTTGACTTGGAAAAATAAAAATAAAATAAAGTAATAAAGTATCCAGGCTCCGTTCAGAAAATACCAAATTGGTAATCCATGTAATGTACGATTACCGCTTGTATCATAAACGATTCTTATCCTTATTATAGGAGTGATTTCAAACGTCCAACCAATAACCAACGGAATAGTATGATGAGTACATCGAATGATTGGGGAAAGGCATGAAACGAATTGAAAAAAAAAAGTCGTAACAAAAAGAAGTGGTACTGAGACCATTTGCCCTATATGTGCAAATGGAATTCGGACAGATCTTTTCCCGGAGTAGAACATGAACCTAAAAGAATTGAAAAGGCCCATTCAGAAACAAGAAAATTACATCGTGATTTGAATGTCGATGAAACAATACATCAATGAGAGAGATTTGTTCAATTCAATTTCAATAAGTTCAGTAAATTCTTTTTTTATAGGTAAGGAAGCCAAAACTCATCTCATGTCTTTTAAAAAATGGAAGCTTTATTAGAAAAACAAAAACCTATTACAGAAAAAAAAAATAGAACTGGAATCGACACATTGATTCTTTTTTCGCAATTTTTTTGAACCGTATGCATCCAAAGGTGCACGTACAGTTCCTAAAGGAACCAATTTTGTCCTAATCAACCGACTTCATCGAGAAAGATTACTTTTTTTAGGTCAAGAGGTTAATAGCGAGATCTCAAATCAAATTGTTGGTCTCATGGTATATCTCAGTATAGAAGATAATACTAGGGATCTTTTTTTGTTTATAAACTCTCCCGGCGGATGGGTAGTATCAGGAATAGCTATTTATGATACTATGCAATTTGTGCCACCCGATGTGCATACAATATGCATGGGGTTAGCCGCTTCTATGGGATCTTTCATTCTGATCGGAGGAGAAATTACCAAACGTCTAGCATTCCCTCACGCTTGGCGCCAATGAGTTTTTATTTGAAAAAAAAAAGAAAGACTATGCCTTCGCCATATTGAATATGAATAATAAGTAATAATAGCATGGCACTTCGAGTTCGATATGAACAAACCATTATTGTTTTTTCATAACATGAGATTTTGTATCGAGATAGTAGTATGAAACAAAGGTTATTTCCGATTTGTTGATTTTATGTGTCGGGGGTACATTTCAGCGTCACAAACCATTTTTCTTCCACACCAGAAGTTTCTTTCTGATATTTATGTTATGGAAGAGTACGAAAATGAAAAAAAAAGATCAGTTTTCCTTATTTGATCGTATCAGAAAGGCACTTTGGGATTGCTAAATCACAGACGAGATAAATATATAAAGCAACAGAACCATCATAGTATTTTTGACTCCTACGAAAGGAAGGGTGGTAAATGGATCATTCAACGATCTGAATCAGATGGATTCTCTTTCTTTCTTAGATAGAATAGAAGAGAAGAAAAAAGTAAATTCCATTGCGGAGCCGTATGCAACGCACAGAAGATGCCTGTACGGTTGTTCAATTTCTTCTTGTTATTTTTTTTATCCCTTACATTAGCCCAATCATGCGAGATAGAGGAACCGTTCATGATGTTATATCAATATCAATATAATTAGGGTCATGATTCATCAACCTGCTAGTTCTTTTTATGAATCACGAACAGGGGAATTTGTCCTGGAAATGGAAGAACTACTGAAACTTCGTGAAACCCTCACAAAGGTTTATGTACAAAGAACGGGCAAGCCTTTATGGGTTGTATCCGAAGACATGGAAAGGGATGTTTTTATGTCAGCAACAGAAGCCCAAGCTCATGGCATTGTTGATCTCGTAGCGGTCGAAATGAAATACCGGGGATTTCGTGTAAATCCATTTCAAACCATAATTCGAATTTTCTGTGATTTGGTATTGAATAGAAAAAATTCATAATCATCAATCCAATCATCAGGTTCACGATCGATCTAAACCCCCCCCATTCCATTCTTCATTTCTATATATACATATATCTAATATCCTCACGATACGACATGCCAATATTAACAACTTATTAGCAAACGCCAAGCCGCCAATACAGAAATGTTACGAAATCTCCCGCTCTTCGAGGATGTCCTCAGCGTCGAGGAACATACTAGGGTGTATGTGCGACTCGTTCAGATCATGAGTTCGAACAAATGACGACAATTTTTCCAGTGTCAATGCCCGTACCAATGACTAGGGTGGTAAATGGAAAAGATCTAATCATTATACCCTCTTATTGTGTATGGAATTTATGGTTCCATTGGTGGCAAATCCAATCACCTAGATTTGAGATTGAAAAGCACTTCCCCATTGGTAGCCAACGATTTATACATTAAGCGGAGGAAATAGTATGATAAGAAGCAAAAAAAAAGATTCTGATCCTATTGTTAAAAGAGCGGACTAAGCGGGTCAGCTACCTAGCCAACTTTCCTAATTAAATGCCGTCACTGTATAGATAACTCTTATTGTGAAAGGAGCTATTACTCTATCAATTGATGTGGGTCGAGCCAAGAGTGTGAATATACAAGTTCACAATACCATTTGGTTAAATGAAGAAGAGCTAGCCGGTGTTGTATAGAGAGGACCTCACCTTTAAGCAAGTAACATGAACGATCATTTCAAATGATATCCACACTGGTTCACCACATTTCATTTTTGACTTAAAAATTTTTATAATTTTATCCATAACAATTTTTGCCGCATTGACCCATAAATGTTTGTATTTTTGATTTAGATTGAAATCATTGATTCTACTTCTTCCCATGGAAGTCGATTCTACTTCTTCACATGGAAGTCTGATTCTACTTCTTCATGGAACTCCGATCTACTTCTTCATGGAATCTGATTCTACTTCTCGTCATGGAATCTGATTCTACTTCTTCATGGAAACTGATTCTACTTCTTCAGGAAGTCGATTCTACTATCTTCATGGAAATCTTGATTCTACTTCTCATGGAAATCTGATTCACTTTCTTCCTGT
>PYDT01000018.1:0-20085 GCA_004837865.1 Musa balbisiana
GTTATCAACAAAAAGGAGAAACGATATAAGCAAATGTTAAACCCAAGTGAGTGATAGGTAATTTTCAACAATGAGTGATAGGATACCAATTATACAAAAATCTCCAAGGAAGGAATTAATCACATCAATTTTTTACAAGGATCAAGATATGTATGTGAAGGCATATCCTTGCAAGTAAAAACTTCTTCCTTCAAAAAGGAATTATAAGAAGGATCATTGTATCAAATCAATTTCTTGAAAATATTTTTCACATTATAGGCTATGAAGGATGCATTTGCTAAGTGGGGGGGGGAAATTTTTTTCCATCTGTCAAAAATCAATAATATGAATCAAACTCGAGATGGACATACGCTTATGAGAGCTACATAAGTTCGGAAGAGAATAAGGTATCAAGAAAATATGAAAATAAACTTGAACATTCATGCGATTCGGAAAAGTTTTGCTACAGATTTCCATACATCAGTGAAGATACATCTGCTTATTATATGGAAATTTTATATCCAAAAACACATAATTTCCAACTATTATTAAGCATGTAATCAGGTAACTTCATCATAGCAATGAAGTGATTTGATTATGAACAGCAGGTCCGAAAAATAAAATTAATGAGTTTAAGCATTCGGACACATTAACATCCTAAGTCTCTTCTAATGAAATTAAATTGGTCTTCACTCAAAGGCATTGTAAAAAATATCAGCTAGTTGAGGTTTAGTATCAATTAACTCTTAACTATAAATGATTAGGACTGATCTGCGTATAAAGTGATTCGTAATATCAAGATGTTTGTTCTTGAGTGTTGAATGGGATCTTTGTGAAACATATAGCACTGGTGTTATCACATGTATGAGAATATTTTTAAGATGAACTTTATAATTCTTCTAAGGTGTTTTCACCACAAACTTGGCCCGCCCCCCAAATGGCACTAGCTGCAATACTCAGCTTCGGTGTGATAGTGCAACCGCGTTTTTTCCGTAGATGACAGGAAACAAGAGCATGTGCCCAAAAATTGGACATGTTCCTGATGTGCTTTTTCTATAATATACATCAGCAAAAAATCTGCATCAGCATAAGCAATTAACTCAAACTTCTCGATTTTCGGATCCCATAATCATAGATTTGTGTACCTTTAAGATATCTAAGTATTCTTTTAACCGCTTTGAGATGAGATAATGAGGGTTCGATGAAACATAGCACAAAGTTCTACACGAACATGATATCTGGTCAGTTGGAGTGAGGTTAAAGTAAATCCTATCACCCCCCCTACCCCTATAAGTTTTTTGATCGAAGTGTTCTCCACTTTCTCAACTTCAAATTAGTGGATGTGCTCATAGGAGTGGTAATAGCAGATTGAGCTTCCCATATTAAAATCTCTTTAGCAAATCTAAAGCATACTTAGTTTGACTAATAAAGATGTCATTTCTCGTTGCTTTAATTTGTAGCCTAAGAAAAAAGGTTAATTCTCCCATCAAACTCTTTCAATTCTAAATTGGTTAGCAAAGGATTCACAAAGAGAATTCGTTGTAGAACCAAAGATAATATCATCAACATTAAATATGAACAAATGAGAAATTATTTCAAAATTCTTGATAAACAATGTAGTATCAACCATGCCTTTTGTAAAATTATTTTTAATAAGAAAAGAAAGAAAGTCTCTCATTACCCAAGCCCTTGGGGCTTGGTTTAAACCATAGAAAGCTTTAGTTAATTAAACACATGATAGTGAGGCTATTATTGGTCAAAATCCGGGCAGGTTATTCCAATAAAATTTCTCGGAAATACAAGCAATTAAAAAAAGCGCTTTTAACATCCATTTGAACATAACTTAAAATTATAGTAATAGATAGGCAAGGGACATCATTAGGGCGTCTATCTAGCCACAGGAGCGAGGTCTTCGTCTCGAGACCTTCTTCTTGGTTGAAACCTGTGGCTATAATCTAGCCTTGGTTCTAACCACCGATACATTTTCATCTTGCTTGTTCTAAAGACCCCTTTAGTACCAATAACAAATGGTCATTTGGATAGGAAACAAGCTTTCCACACCTCATTCCTCTCAAATTGATTAATCATCTTGCATTGCGATAATCCAGAATCATCTTCTGGCTTCGCAATGCATTTAGTTCAATTGGGAGAGGAAAGCGCGTGGAACAAATTCTTTAACGAGAAGTAACGTGTTTGAACCACTTAGATGGTCTCCTAGAATTAGCTCCTTAGGTCGAGCCTCTAAATATTTCCAATCCTGGGTAAAGGAGTTCGGAAGTGGATGCATCCAAGTGGCTAGTTGGAGGAAGGGGTTTATTTAATTCAAGAATCAAAATTAACATCCTCATCAAAATCATTTTTCTTGATTTTGGAAATCTCATTGAAAACAACATGAATGGATTCTTTATAATAAAGTTCTTATGAAGATATGAAAAGCTTTAGAAAACGAAGAATAACCAACCGGAACATTGCCTTCATCGGATTTAGCATCAAATTGCTAAGGAATTCTTTCATTCAAGATAAAAACACTTATCCCCAAAAACTTTAAATATGAAAAACTTGGGTTTTTTGTTGTCCACAAACGATAGGGAGTTTGGTGAGTATGGGTCTTACTAGAACTCTATTCAAAATATAGCAATGCAGTATTTACGGCTTCGGCCCAAAAATATTTGGGTAGGCAGGTTCATCAACATGGTTCTTGCCATTGGATTATAAATTTCTAGTTTTCTTTCTACTATACATTTGTTGAGGATTTCTTGGAGTAGAGAAGGATGATTGTATCCATTAAATCATAAAATCTTGAAAATACGGTTGAAATTTACCACCATGATCACTCTTAATTGACGGCAAATCATGGAAACCCTTTCTTTGGATAAGTTTGCAAAATTGGGTAAAATTCTAAAGCATTCATTTTTGTGTTTTAAGAACTAAGTCATGTGTATCGACTATAGTATCTACAAGGACGAAAGCGTATTTGCTACCTCCAGACCTTGATGTAGAGATAGTCCAAACCAAGTCCATATGGACCATTGTAAAGGCCTAGAGGGATTATTTGATTCTAGATTTGAAAACTACCCTTTAATTTGTTTTCCTAATTGACAAAAAAAAAAAAAAAAAAAAAAAAAAAAAAAAAAAAAAAAAAAAAAAAAAAATTTAACCCCAAAAAAAGCATCACACACATTATCTTTGTGAACTTGATAGAGGAATCCTCTTACAAGTCTTTGGATGCTATTGAGGGGGGTGATTATTTCATGCTAGCATGACCTAATCTCCTATGCAAGCCAAGATCCTGATCAAAACCGAGAACACACATTCAGGTACAAAGATCATTGATGTCATAGTGTATATGTTATTTGTTTAATGAATCAAGATGGTTTTTGTGTGGTTTTCAATGATGCAGCATTAGATTCGAATTTGCCAAAAATATCCTTATCACACAATGACGAATGCTCAAGAGGTTAGTTTTAAACCATTAACGAATAAAACATCTTCAATAAAGAAGTTGGCTTTGTTACCTATGGTTCCTTTGCCAATGATTTAACCTTGTTGTGTGTTGCTGTCTCCAAAGGTGACATAGCCTTCGTCTATGATAAGTGAGTTAGAGAATTGAGATGGATCTCGGTCAGATGCCTTGAGCATCCACTATCAAGGGACCATCTCTTGCCTCTAGTTGGGATGATGTATGTTTCTACAAGGAAAGGATGATTTTTAGGTACCCATTACTTTTGGGGCCTCAAACATTGATCTAAATTGTTTAGCAGGTTGCATAGAATTTATCGTGGTTCCTTTAGGAACCCAAAATCAATTTGTTTGGACTAACTTTCTGAGTGGACAATGATAAGTCTATGTCCATGTTTGCAACAAAAAGTTGCATTGCTTTGGTGCCGAAACATAAAGATAGGCCTTTAAATGAAGGTGGTGGGATTTGGGTGAGGGAATTCTCACAATCCGATTCCAACTTCTTTTAGGACATGACCCTTATTTGTAAGGATCATATCAAGACTGCTCCAACCTCGAATTTCTCAAGGTGTCCTTAAGGAGCAAGTTCTCCTTTTGCGAGAGTTTTGATCGACATTTTTTACAGGAGCTAAACTATCATGAATTGAATTTCTAATTTACGAAATTACAAAGTAAGACTATAGTCTTTTTAGCAATTTGTATTTTCTACTAAAGTTTTGCATCATCAAATTAAGTCAGGAAGGCATTAGTAATTCATCAAATGATAACTCTGTATCAATTAATTGTACCTTCAATCTCGATGCCATTAGGGCGTAATGAGCGGAAACTCTTGGTGTTGGACTCCTCTCTTCGGACAGCGCTCGAGTCATCACCGTTGCGTTGAGCGCCTTCTCTTGGTGCCTCTTCTTGGCTTGGGGACAATCACTTTGTAGTGTCCCGGCTTCTGATTAGTAGCAAAATAATTGGTCCTTTTTGGAGTTCAAATTATTTTTGAGTCATTTTTAAACTGGTTCTTTTGAAGTTTTTTGGAATTTCCTTGTTAGAAGTGCCAAGTATCGTCACAGTCTTCATCACTGACTTTTCTCAAGTGGTCTTCGAAAGTCTAAGGGCAAATCCTTCTGTTCGTGGAAGGATATGTCTTCGTCTCTCATGAGCTTTGCAAGTTCATTAGTAGGTCATTAAGACCCGATTAATTCTTCAAGAGGGAATGTTTAGATCTTTAGCCTCTGAATAGCAGGACTTAGGTCCAAACTCTAGGAAGGGATCTAGAATCTTATTACGAGCTCAAAATCCGAAAAAATTTGCGAGTCCTTTTAAATCATTGAAGAAATCGTGAAATGGGTGTACATATCGCAATAGTCTCGCTCGGTTTCATTCGGAAAAGTTCAAAAGAATGTATCAAAAGATGATGTTTTTTTGACTCTTTCACTCTACTGTGCCTTTGTGAGTTCAAGTCGAGTGTATGCCAAATATCAAATGCGTTTCACAAACCAAAACACGATTTTGAATCATTTTTATCAAGCGCACAAAATAAGGCATCATAGCCTTTGCATTAAGAGCGAAAGTCTTCTTCCCAAGTCATCCAATCGTCATTGAAGAGAAGACTTCGAAAATCCATTTTCGACAAGATTCAAAGTCAAATCATTGAAATAAGGAAGATCCTCATTCGGGTCTTCAATAGGTGGTAGTCCGTCCCATTGAACATGGGTGGACGTGTAATAGGGTGGCCCTCTTGATTTCCAACGTAAGCCATCTCTCTTGTGTTTAATCCGATTGAGAGTTAACCCGCTATGATATAATGGTTAGGATCAAGAGCACAGAGGGGGGGGTGCATTAGTGCAGCGGAAAAACTTTGACGATTAAAGACCGTTTCGTATGATAAGGAACGATGTCGGAGTGAAGTCGATTCGGAACCTTGCTAACTTAAGTAAGAAGTGCAGTTAAGTAAAGCTATGGAAGTAATTGCAGTTAAGATAGAGAACAAAATGTAAATGCAAATCTGATTTATGAGTGGTTCGGTCAATCTTGACTACATCACTTTTGGCTTCCTCCTCCGATGAGGTCCGATGGTCCACTAGAAGGCCTCCTTCAAGGTGAAGGCCAACCACCCTTTTACAGTTCACCTTTTGAGGGCTAGGAGGACAAAACCTTACAGATTCATCCTTCTTGAATGATAAAAATTTGAAGAAAAGAGGGAGAAAGAAACTTCTAGCCTTTTACAACCTTTTAAGCTCCAAAATCTCAGAATAAATGTAAGTTTCAGTGCCCTTTCATGCATGAACGGGTGGGGGTTTCTAGGCCCAAAATGATGTGAATTTGGAGTCAAAAGTAATATCCCATGTTTCGAGGTCCTGGCGGTACTACCGGCTTGACGGAGCTCGGAGACCGGAGATGGGCGGTCCACCACCTGTCAGGGGCGGTGCTACCGCTAGTCTCACTCGGGAATGAGGCCAGGCGGTGCACCGCTTGAGAAGGGCGGTGCTACCGCACAGTCTCACTCGGAGACTAGCCCAGCGGTGCCACCGCTGACAGGGGCGGTACCACCCCCAGCCCACTTGGAGTTCTCCCCTGGCTGCGGGCGATGCCACCGCGACCCAGGCAGTGCACCGCCGCCGGGAATCTGGGTCCGAATGGGCTGATCCATTCGGCCCCAATTGGGTCTATCAAGGGCCCAATGCCCAAGATTAAGTTATGGGATCACATCCCATTTCTAACTTAATCATCATGCTAACTACGATAACTTTCAAGACATTTACTGCCAACTTTGCTCCGTGCGTCAATAGCTTCTTCCGTCGAACTGCCGGGTTACCGACGAACCCTCGACGAGCTCCGGCGGACTTCTGGCAATCATGGACTTGCGACAAGTCACTTGGCGAGTTCCGATGAGCTTCTTGGCAAGATCGGGAATCTCGGATTGTTACCGCAGAACCTCGATGACAGTCCGGAATTCCGTTCGAACTCTCGAACCCCCAACGTGATCATAGTCTGACTCGGGCAATCCTGCTGCATGTTTACTTTCATCGAGTATCCTCACACTTATCTCAAGATATGGATTAGATAACAAAGACAATTGACTTCATCATCAAAATCGAGATTCAACCCCTAACAAACCTACTCTTGTTGAACCAATTGTGATGAGAAAACAATTAATAGAGTTTTTAATATAATTACATTTTGGTGAAGCGGGGACTAGATCGACATGAAGAGGAATTATAGTAGGCAAGAAATCAATTGGTTAGGTCAGAGGTGGACAAGTTAGAAGAATTGGAGTCGAGCTAGAGGATCTTTGGGGACAGTCGGCAGAGTCTGCTGCCATAAGTTTAGGCATCGGGCCTAGAGAAAAGTGGACATTGCACCAAGAAGATCTAGCGCAGAGGTCACATACCGATGGGCAAAAAGCTACAAAAGATGATGAGCGACAAAGATTGGATGAAGCACCGATAAACCAATGGACATGCAAACAAAGGTGATTAATTCCTTTGTAATAAATGTTTAGATCGAAGGAGTTGAAAGTTATAATTGAGTTGGAATAGCCAAATTAATAGAGGCCATGGGCTTATATTGGAGATATTAGGCCAAGAGAAAGGCCCATTCAGTGACCCAAAAGTTGGTTAGGTGGTGGCACATTCGGTCCAGCGGTGGCAACGCTAGAGGCTCAATCTCCAAGACCAATCTCCAAGAGCATGATGATGTGAAATTTGAATATTTAGAAACATGCATATGATTTAAAGTTATGCCCAAAGTGATGATCATTTAAAATTTTATGTTTTGAAATTTGTATGTAAAATATCTTTGATGAGTTAAAATATGCTATAATAATCATGATTTTATAATGATGTAATGTAAAGAGAAGCATAATGAAGTAAGTAATGATTACTTTGATATCTGTGTTGCATATAATCCATTGATGAGTTAAAATTATTTCAATTTGAATTCAACGATATATGTTATAAAGTTATCATTTTTTTTTAAATTATTCAAGTTTATTTGGATATGCATATAATAGAGAGAGTTTTAGTAAACTTCATCATTATTGTTGTCATTTATCAAAAAGGGGTGAGATTAGTGAATCCTGGATTTTGATGATGAAATCAATTGATAAGTTTAGATCTCATCAGTATTTGAGAAAAGTGTGCAGTACACACTTCGATAATAAAAACATTAATCAATTGACGTAAGGAAGAATTAGACATTTGACCAAGTTAGAAATCAAGCATTTATGCCAAAAGATCAGACATTGCAACCAGATTGTAAGTTGCGAGATCAACATACCAATATAATCCGGCAATACGCTACGAGGAAAGCATGATAACGCCGGGAAATTCCATGTCCATGCCCCCTAAATTTACTTCTCATTTAGGAGGGTGAACCTAACCTCACAATTGATATTTTATAATTCAACAAACAATCCTTTCCATTCCCCGGATCCAAACACACATTTGAGGATACTGAAAAAATATTCAAGTCATTCACGCATCCATAATTCCATAATTCCAATAAACCTTATGCCATTTAAATTCATATCCACTCACCTGATAAATCATAAAACTCTGCAAAAACCCAACTCACCAGACAACAACCACCTCATACATCCCATAGTGTGGGATTCTACATCACCAAAACCAATATTTACCACATGTCATTCATTACACAAATTAAACTTAACATACCTCCAAAATCCTAAACAAGAGAGGTTCTTTAAACCTTTTACCAACTCATATTTAACCATCAATATTTCATTAGACACTAGTGTACTTATACGACAAATATATCTTCCACAAAATGGTTCTCCCAAAATCTCTAGTTCTCGCCACTATCTCAAGCCCAATTTAAACATTTTTAGCAAGTATAAGATTCCTAAAAAAATTGTAGTCGAGCTAGAGGATCTTTGGGGACAGTCGGCAGAGTCTGCTGCCATAAGTTTAGGCATCGGGCCTAGAGAAAAGTGGACATTGCACCAAGAAGATCTAGCGCAGAGGTCACATACCGATGGGCAAAAAGCTACAAAAGATGATGAGCGACAAAGATTGGATGAAGCACCGATAAACCAATGGACATGCAAACAAAGGTGATTAATTCCTTTGTAATAAATGTTTAGATCGAAGGAGTTGAAAGTTATAATTGAGTTGGAATAGCCAAATTAATAGAGGCCATGGGCTTATATTGGAGATATTAGGCCAAGAGAAAGGCCCATTCAGTGACCCAAAAGTTGGTTAGGTGGTGGCACATTCGGTCCAGCGGTGGCAACGCTAGAGGCTCAATCTCCAAGACCAATCTCCAAGAGGCAATGATGATTTGAAATTTTAATATTTTAGAAACATGCATATGATTTAAAGTTATGCCCAAAGTGATGATAATTTAAAATTTTTATGTTTTGAAATTTGTATGTAAAATATCTTTGATGAGTTAAAATATGCTATAATAATCATGATTTTATAATGATGTAATGTAAAGAGAAGCATAATGAAGTAAGTAATGATTACTTTGATATGATGTGTTGCATTAATCAATTGATGAGTAAAAAAACAAAAAATATTTCAATGTGAATCAAAGATATTATGATTAGAAAGTTTCATTGTTGTAATTCAAGTTTTTGAGGGCATATAAATAGAAGAGAGTTAGTTAAACTTAATCATTAATGATTGTCATAATCAAAAAGGGGGGGATTATTGAATTCCGGATTTTGATGAGAAATCAATTGATAGTTAGTTAATCAGATTGAGAAAAGTGTTGCAGGACAAACTCGTAATAAAAACTTAAATCAATTGAAGTAGGAGAATAGACATTTGAGCAGAGTTAGAAATCAAGAATTTGGCCAAAAGAATCAGACATTGCCCCAAGATTGGAGTGCGGAGTCAACATACCAATAGATCAGGCATACGCTGAAGGAAGCATGATACGCCGGGAATTCATGTCATGCCCCTAATTTAATCTCATTTAGGAGGTGTGCACCTAACTCAAAATTGATATTTTAATAATCAACAAACAATCCTTTCCAATTCCGGATCAAAACACAATTTGAGGATACTGAAAAAATATTCAAGTCAGTACATCATAATTCCATAATTCATAAAACCTATGCCATTTAAATTCATATTACCACATCACCTGATAATCATAAAATCTGAAAACCAACTCACCAAGACAAACAACCACCTCATAAATCCATAAGTGTGGGATTCTAATAATAACAAAAACCAATATTTACCAGCATGTTCATATCATTACACAAATTAAACTTAACACTCCAAAATCCTAAACAAGAGAGGTCTTAACTTTTACAAAAACTACATATCCGTTCACACATCAATATTCATGACACTAAGTGCACTTATACGACAAAATTAATCTTCCACAAAATGGTCTACCCAAAATCTTCTAGTTCTCCCTATCTTCAGCCAATTAAATTTTAGAAAGTATAAGATATCCTAAAAAAAATTGTATAGCACGGGGTGAGATTAGGCTCAGCCAAGCCGATAACAATCCATGATGAAAGAGTATAGTTTTCTAACAAATAAGATACTAAATACAGGTCGGTGATACAAACGTTTATCGATAGTACGCAACAAATGCAGAATTACAATGTCATTTCATTGAAGCATGTTTGTTTGGGGGATAGCAAAGGGTGGATAGTTGGGAGCATTCATTCACATAAGGAGCATTGTTGGATATCAATGGCATATGAAATATTTTAGAAGCATAAGAAGCATTTCAGAGAATACATTAAGATGAAAATTTCGGCACAATCATGGCATAGAAAAAGTTCCGAAGCATATCAATAACAAAGGAAACATTTCAGAATATATCAATGGTGGATGAATGCTTCGGAACTATCAATTGCATATGAAGCATTTCGGAGCATTCAGGGAGTAGGCAATGTTATGGAAGGCATATCATGTTATATGAAGCATTTCGGAACATATCAAGAACGTACGAAATATTTTGGTAGGTGAAATCGCTTCGAAACATATCAATGGCATATGAAATATTTTAGAAGCATAAGAAGCATTTCGGAACATATCAAAGACAAATACGAAACAGAACCTCCAACATGCCTTTGAGGTTGCAATCATTTATTCTTATAAAAAATGCACATATAGAAGCATATAACCAAAGCTTTGGATATCATGTCAAATAGATAGAAGATGACAGTAGGCACCCAAACATAATCTCCCATGTGTGGTGAGCGTCATCCATCCATGTCTAGATGAAGCCAAAGTGGGGACGACAGAGCATCGTAAGCTCGAAGCATTTACCCTTTACCATTTCTGGCAAAGGTCCAAATAATCCCTTTACCATTTCTGGCAAAGGTCCAAATAATCCCTTTACTATTTCTAACAAAGGTTCAAATATTTCGACAAACACCAGAGTACAAAAGGGCATTGTGAACAATAAAGTTGGCACATATGGACACACATGCGAATAACGGAATGCATGTGCCTATACACAACATGTGATTCAAATATGAACTTTACAGATAGATGTAGGTATACAAATAATTGAAGGATAAAAGTATATAGCAATTCAAGGCAATAATGTATAGCTCAACTAAAGTAAGAGTTTTTGCTGAAATCGATTTCCAAAGAGAAGAAACAATAAGAGGCAAAATCGACCAAAGCTCGATTCTGGTAGAATTTGAGAGCAGCAAATTATATGAATTATTTGGATAACCAATATGCTCCAATTTATACAAAAAAGATTTCATTCGAAAGATGTGTCAATCTAGTTTAGTAATCAAGTTTTGCATGAATAGGAGTTACAACAAGGAGTTACAAATAATTCGTAACTAAAGGTCTAAAAACATCAACTCTATTTTATTGAATCCATAGGTCAATGAAAATAGTATTCAGTTTGTAATTATATTCCAAAAATTTTAGATAGGATAATTACAGAAATAATTTTGAGTTTGGTTTCTAATAAATTATACTTTGCATGAATCTGAGTTCCCAATAGAAAGTGATAAGCAGTTTAGCAACAAAAGGTTAGAAATTATAGTCTCTATTTGTAGAATCTGTAGGGTTAATTGAAATAAAAGACTAAGTAGACATTTAAACGCCAAATCATTCAACCTAGGTATCAAAATAAAGGTCTTTGAGTCTAATTTCAAATGGATTTGGCTTTGCCTAAATCAGAGTTTATATAACTGTTAGGCCGAACATGCAATAGGAGGTCGATGATCGAAAAATTACAATTTCATGGCTTTGTAATAAATTGAAAGAAAATATAGTGCAAGCTGAAATTTCGAATTATGTAGAATTAAAATGAAAACTGAGATTAAGATTACTATGGGATGGGGTTAGAACACTTGCTACCTCAGCAAAGCTTCTTCTTCTTCTTCTTCTTCTTCTTCTTCTTCTTCTCCTCTCAAACCCACGCTGGCTGCAGCTGGTAAGTTTTCCTCCTTTAGTTGCTTTCCTTTAGTTTCTTCTCTAATTGCATTAGGTTTAGCTAATACAAGGCTTTCAATGTGGCAAGTATGATGAAAGAAGTCTATGTGTCATCCTAAGAGCAAACATAAGTGGCAACAAACTAGGTTAGCTAGTGCCACATGTCCAACATTTTTTTCTTAATTAAATCTAAATCTTTCATAAATCATATCAAATTTTTAATATGTCTCTTAGGTCCCTAGCCATAAACTGTAATATAATATTATTTAATATAAAAATTATTAAATAATCCTCATATTACCAAACAAGCATTTACTAAATTTTTAAAAAGGGGGAGGTTACAATCAGATGAAGCAAATGACATGCCAAATAACATAGGATCCATGATTGTAATCGGTTGGCCCCAACTGACGATATTACCGCTATCAAGCGGTAGTACCACCTAGACCAGGTGATGGTACCACCAATACTAGTTTGGTAGGCGATGGTACGCCAAGACCCGAAAACCTGAGGATGAGAACTGTTTTACTCTATTTTTGAGTCATTTGGGGCCTATGAATACCCCACTCATTCTGTTTGAGATAGCAAGAAAAAATCTCAAAAAACTTATGATTCTAAGTATGCAATCTCTATTATAAGTAAAGTCCTTCCTTTTCAATCTTCTAAGTCAATCAAAGGGAGTTGTGAGGACTACCTAAAAAAAGAAGTTGCAACGGTTCTTCCTAAACTTTTAAAAAGAAGAAAAGAGTTATAAAAAGGTTGATGATCTTCATCCTAAAAGAAAATCATTAGGGAAAGCTGATGGCCTCGATAGAAAAGAAATCGAGAGTTGATATAGGGCATGATGACCCAAAACATATAAATTCGATGTACATTTACTTTTATTCTCTTCATTACTATTGCTTTTTAATTTAATTACTTAGTTACTTCTAGTCTAAGTACAGCAACTTTGATTTGATTTTTATCAAAGAAAGTACTAATTCACACACCCCCTCCCCTAGTGCCTTTACGGCCCTAACAGGTTTACCACCAATACACTAGGATTGTACAATTCTATTAGCTTATGAAAATTTTTTGAGACTGAGATTTAAATATTGCTTAGAGAAATCAACTTTTGACAAATATGATATGCATATGATAAAATTCTCCATCGTTAACCATCAATTTCTACGAGAACCTGTATAAATTATTCTTTCCATGACATAATTTTGTTAGGACTCTAGCTATGAGAGTCCTAATTGCGAGTGGCATTATGTAAAAAACCTACCTAAGCCGACCCATAGTAAAGAAGTGAAGAGATTGGCTAGGGTTTGGAGATTATTTCTAGAGAAGATTAGGAGTGAAAGGATAGGAGTCTTAAGTAGGAGTCCTATTAGGAGTCTTGAGTATGATTCTTAATTGAGTATGAGTCCTATTAGGAGTTAAGGTTTAAAAATCCTATAAATAGCCATGTATTCATTCTCTTTTGATAAACAATAGAGATCTTTTCTGTAGCCTTTAAGCAGCAACATGGAGGAAGGAACCCCTATAGAGTTCTAAGGAGGCCGATCCCCTAAAGGATCAACCCCAAGCATAGAATTTGCAAGAGTTCTAACACCTGGTATTAGAGTAGCGTTCTTGGCATCTCATGCCCTCCATAACATCCATCAGACCATCCACAGCCACCTAAAGCAATTCCCATAACTGCTTAAAAGATTGTCGCAAATTCCGCTTATCTCCACCACCACGGATCATTCTTTGATCTCCCATATGAAATAGCACAGGTTAGGGTCTTCTTACTTTATTCTATGCAATTTCGTTACCTTTATTCATATAGCGCATAAACTTTGTATTGCCCAAAGTTTTCATTCTACGACAAAAGATACATTGCAGAATTCCAACCACATAGCACAGTTGTTTGATCCTGCCCTAACTGCATTTTGTCTATCCAAAATCGCTATGAAATTTTTATGACAGCTTGATACTTCCTAATAGCAGATTCCCTTTGGTTTTCTCAAAACATTCTTAATATAAACCATTAATCTTTTGTGTCTAAGATGCTATACTTGAAAAATCTGCAAGTAAATTCCAACGGAATAGCATAGATTATTGATCGGTATACATTTTTCATCCAAATCTCTACGAAATTTTTATAATAGCTTTGACACTTCTAACAGTGGATTTCTTAGTTTGGTCATAAAATTCTCAATATAAACCACTGATCTTTTATGTCCAATATGCTACACTTAAAAATCTATGCTGCAGAAAATTTCAGCCGCATATTATGCCTAACGATCTATTTGCAATCTTTTTTGAACAAAAAAATTTAGTATACACTCATAGATCATCGGGACTTCTAGCTAAAATTGATATATTAAGGAATTATCTCTAAAAATGATTTTGTGTGCTACAAATTTTCGTCGCAAACCGCTGAAATTTTTGACGAGAATGTGCTATTGCAACTTGCACCAATTTTTTGCTATTATACTACCAAAATTTTCTTGACTATCCTTGCTATTATATAAACTAAGATTTTTCTATCAATTTTCTCCTCAAATCTCTCAAGTTTTGGTCAAAATCTTTTTTTTTTTCACGAGAAAGCGTTGTTTTTAGACGATAATTCTGATTTTTTTAATTTGCTCTTACACGGCCAACAATACCTATAGAACTTATACTGATTTCTATCAAACCTTTGCTGTCTCTCTGTAACTACTCAAAAAAAAATTAAAAAAAAAATCTTTCGATACTTTAATAGTTCAGTTTATTATATCAATATTAAAATTATATGGAGGACTTGTGGCATTAGCAAGGATGAGCCACTTGCACTTATTATAACGTTGACACCTAAACCTCCATGCATGTTTGCCACCTCACTATTTTAGCATGAGCCAACCTAAGTAATTAAGGCACAACAAACAGGGAAACTTTGCGCCAACGTAACTGAGAAGAGGAGAAGGAATTGAAGGAGAAGAGAAGGAGAAAAAGAAATTGAAGAGAAGAAGTGTTATCCAGCTTAAGGCTTTGCATTCAATTCCCAACATTTTGGAACTCAAAACTTTTAAGGCAAGTGTTCTAACCCAATCCAATAGAAATCATAACTATGTATTCTTTTAAATTCTACAAAATTTTGAAAGATTTCAGCTGAGTAACCAAACTTCTCCTTTCGTTTTGATACAAAGCCTTGAATCGTAATTTTCGGTAATCTGACCTCTATGCTTGTTTTGTCGCTAACTTTTTTAGTAAATTCTGATTTACGGAAAAACTGTTCCGTTTGAAAGTAGACCTCGAAGATCTTCTTTGATACCTAGATTGAATGATTGGAGTCCGAATACCTATATGACTTCTATTGCAATTAAACCTACAGATTCTACAACTAGGGAACTGTATTTCGGACCTTCTGCTTCTGTTACTAAATTGCTCATAACTCTCTATAACTCTCTAGTGAAAATTCTGAATTATGCAAAACTTAATTCTTTGTTGCAATACATATTCGCCCATCTTTCTTTTGACACCTAGTTTGGAAATTTTAAAGTACGTTTATAACCTTCTGAAACATCTGTTTAAATTGATGCTATCTATACTGCAAAACAGAGATGACATTCTGACCTTCTGTTACTAAATTGCTCATAACTCTCTAGTGAAAATTCTGAATTATGCAACTTAATTTTTACAAAACTAGATCGCACCATCGTTCTTTGACACCTAGTTTGGAAATTTTGAAGTACGTTGCCTTCTGAAACATCTGTTTAAATTGATGCTATCTTATTCTGTCAAACAGAGATGATTCAATTCTGACGTTTGGATCTTCTCGTTACTAAATTGCTCATAACTCTCTAGTGAAAATTCTGAATTATGCAAAACTTAATTCTTTGTGAATTAGATCGCATATCTTCTTGGACGCCTCTTTTTAGTGAATTGGAGCATCTTGGTCACCCAAACAAATCGGCCCAATGTATCATTCGAATCTGCCAGAATGACAACTTTGTTGAATTTTGCCTATTCGAGTCTCATTCTGTTGGGACAGGTTGTTTCTATTAAATTCTTTTGCGTCCTTTGAAAATTCTTGTATTATTCATCCTGAAAAGTTGTATGTCTGAAATTTATATGTAAAATTTGTTGCATTTCTTGTTTGATAAAGGCACATGCTATTTCCGTTGTTTCCGCATGTGCTTCCGATATATGCCATGTCATGTTCATGCTACCTTTTTACTCTGGGGTCTGTGGATAGTTATGAACCTTTGCCAGAAATGGTAAAGGAGTTATGCATAGAGCCCGCGATGCTCTGCCGGTCCCATTGACTTCACCAGACGTGGGTGGATGGAGCTCCCAGACGTGGGCGTACTTATGCTTGGTGGTCATCTGAAATGGATGAAAGCACATTATGTATGTGGGCCCACAGTGCCTCTATGTTTTTGATATGATATCCAAAGCTTTGCTTATGAGTTTTATTTTTTTACGCTTTTGGATAAAAATGGGAAATGCATGCTATCTCAAAAATGACATAACGCTTGTATTACATTCGTTACATGTTATCTTTGGAGTGTTCGTATATCATTGTTATGCTATCAAATACTCTTACACCTTTGATATACACTGAAATGCTTAGGGGCATGTGATACATGCCTAAATGCTTATTTTGCCAATGAAATGCTCCAATTTCCTTTCCGTATTGATGTTAACGCTTGTTTTCCAAATGAGGCAACACTTGTAATGTTTATACCAAATTAAGATGGATTTCAAATAAACACTTGTATTTATGCTTTTGTTATCTTGATACTAAGCCTGCTGAAACTTCCCTATCGCATGGATATGTTAGTTCGCTGCGGAGCTCTTCATGCTCACCCCCGTTGCTTTTATATAAATTTTTCAGGGTAGCGTGTCAACTGTACTGAAAAAGCTAGAAATGGGTTGGACACTGAAAGGCGAGAAGATTTTGGACTAATCTTTGTGGTTGATAGGTTTGTGTTGTATAGTATACTTTAATTATGATGTAAGGTGAAGGATATATGATACTAATGGTTGTAAAAGTTTAAAAGGACTACTCATGTTTATGGAATGATAAGCTTACGTTGTTAAGTATATGAATCATGGTAAAATAATATTATGTGATGGTATATATTTCTATGAATATGGATTTGTGTGTGATTGATGTTTAGTTGAGTCTTTGCATTTTATGAATCTCTAAGTGAAGTGGAGTATGATTTATGAAACATGAACAGGTTATGAATTGTGAATATGATTTGAAGGTTCTTAGTATTCGCAAATGGTAGATTGGATCCTGGATTGAGATGTATGATGAAATTATAATATTATTGATTTTAGACCGGTAAAAACCTCCGAATGGATAAATTCGGGGGGCGTGACAAAGTTGGTATCTCAAAGCCTTGTTTGAGACTTTCTAAAATTTTGATATGCTAGATGTGAATAAATTTTGAGGTTTCGTGATTTCTATTTTAGAGACTATTAAAAGTTATCTTGGGCTATTTTAGGAAGCAAGGAGGTGAGGCATCTGGTTAATCTGTTACTCTACTCGATCAATTGAGTGGAATTATGAAAACTCTAGAGGGCTGACCACAGGTAATGCAACAACAAGTTCGAAAGGAAGAAATGATGAAACGAGGAATTTCAAACCAGACTGGGTGGGAATTGAACAAGTTTAAGAAGCTAGTCCTCCCAATTAGTGGTGAGCCTGATCCAATGTAGCCAGAAAATGGGATATGCGTATAGAGGAAAATATTTGATGATTTAAATTGCCCAGATGATAAGAAGGTTTCTCTTGCTACCTTATGCTAGAAGGAGAGGTGAGCACTGGTGGCGAAC
Source organism: Musa balbisiana (assembly GCA_004837865.1). Lineage (NCBI taxonomy): Eukaryota > Viridiplantae > Streptophyta > Magnoliopsida > Zingiberales > Musaceae > Musa > Musa balbisiana. The sequence continues at coordinate 17,625 of PYDT01000018.1, forward strand.
CATGAAGAGGATTTCTGAAGCTCGACACGAGCCAACATTGGAAGGTATTACAGAGAAGTTCAATGATAAATATTTCAGATTGTATCAGAGAGCAGAAAGAAGTCGAGTTCTTGAATCTCATCCAGGAAATTTGACAATAGCCAACTATGAGTCTAAATTCACTGAGGCTCTCTAGATTTGCCACGCATATGATCGATGATGAGTAAGGAAAGCAAGAAGATGTGAAAGAGGACTAAGGCTGGCAATAAGAAGTCGGATATCCGCCTTAAACTCAGGTATACACTGAGTAGTAGAAGAGCTTTCTACTTGAAAAAGACTTGGAGGAGATCCCAGAAATCAGGGACAAGACAACAAGGATAAGTTTGTTGGTAAAAGAAGAGGGAAATGAAGCAGAAGAGTAATACGAGGGTAAAGGTACCAGATTTGAGAAAGGAAACCTATCAACCAAAGAAAACTCTAATCATGTACAAAAGTGGACGTAATCATGAAACAAGTGAGTGTTTTCGGGTGAATGGAGCCTGGTTGCCTGTGGAAAAGTTAGCTAATAAAGTAAGGGACTGCCCACAAACAAGAAGAAAGAGCCACTAACCACTAAGCCAACGACCCATGCTAGAGTATATGCTATCACAGAACAAGATTCCAGAGCCTCTAAAATCAGGGGTTGAAGGTATTCTACATGTTTTTAATAGAAATGCAAAAGTTTGTTGATACTGGTTCCCTTATCTTGTTTCACATATTGCTTACCACTTGGGCATTCAACCTAAAACCACTGGTGATTTGCTACACGTAAATACTGCTGTGGGGATTCTTTGACTACAAATCTGGTTATCCCTCTTGTTTGATTTCTACGGAGAATGAACCCTTGCTGATTTGATACTCCTAGAAATCCAAGGTTTATATTATATGGGTACTGGATGGTTATCTCCTATCATGCTAGTATTGATTGCTATACAAAAATAATTAGTGTCTGATACCAAATAGTATCTTAGACTTTGAGGGCGGTATTAGGCATATTGCCTCTTTGCTTAAATATCGGCACTTCAAACTCAACGCCTTTATGCCGAAAGGGGATGTTCTTGTTAGTTATATGTGGTAAAGAACATCTCTAGAACAAGGAAACTACCCACCTAAATGAAAATTTCGTGGATAAAGAGTTCCATGATGTATCCCAGAGGAATTTGCTTGGACTCCTCCTGACAGAGAAGGTGAATTTGTTATTGATTTCGTCACTGGGACAGCCCCAATATCTAAGCCTCCCTATAATGGCCCACTTGGAGCTCGAGGAATTGAAGAAAAGCAAATTAAAGAGTTGTTAGAATAAGGGTGTTATTCGACCCAGAGTTAACCATGGGGTGATCCAGTACTACTTAGTAAGAGAAGGATGGGACATTGAGGACTGTAGGATTATAGACAATGAATCAGGTCTTTTTCGGGGACCATCAAAACAAGTATCCACTACCCAGGATTGTGACTTGTTTGATCAATTGCGGGTGCACAAGTATTCTCCAAGATGATTAAGATCAGTCTAATATCCATTTGAAGGTCAAGAAGGAGGATATTCCAAAGACAGCCTTTAGAATCGATATGGTCATACGACATTTTTGTAATGCCTTTTGGCTTGACTAATGCTATGCAGCTTTTATGACTATGAATAGATATTCAGCCACTCTTAGATAATTGGTAATTGTATCATTGATGACACTTAGTATAATTCAAGGAGAGTAATCAGAGTATGATAAACACTGAGAGAGGTCTTATCTATACTAAGAGAAAAGAAGTTGTATGCAAAGTTCAACAAATGTGAATTTTGGTTGAAGAAATTGCTTTCTTAGGCCACGTGATTTCAGGGAAAGGGGAAAGGGATATCTGTGATCCAAAGAAGGTGGAACAGCAGCTAGAGGATTGGGAAGTGCCAACAAAATGTAACCGAAAATTCGAAGTTTATTAGGCAGGCAGGGTTAGTACAGGAGATTGTGGAGGGATTTCTCAAATTGCTCATCCCCTCACCAAACTGACTAAAAAGAATGTAAATTTGACTGGAGTAGTGTGATTGTGAGCAAAGTTTCCAAGAATAAAAAGAGGAGTGACTAGGCCCTATTCTCACTATTCGGAAGTGGTAATGGAGGATTTATAGTTTATACTGATGTTCAAAGAAAGGGTATTGGAGTGTTTTGATGCAAGAAGGGAAAAAGTAATTGCTTATGCTTCAAGACAGCTATAAAGGAATTATGAATTGAAATCTAGTGCTTGCTCTCCACTTTAAAGTCAAGAATGGAAAACTAGAAACAAAGAATACGAATTTACTTACGTGTTCTAAAACCCTGGTTGTTACTTGTGTCTCGGCAGTTATCTTACCGCTTAACTCATTATTGACGCGCTAAAACCTCTCCTCGACTGATGGGAACCGATTGTTGTTGACTGAAAATACTTGACTTATCGCCATTGTTGTTCCGGGGTGCAG
>PYDT01000186.1:0-12500 GCA_004837865.1 Musa balbisiana
GGCAAGTCGAATTGCCGTAACATGACACCTATTAGTGCGAAAGCACCATGGAGAGCAACAAAAGTCCCAGACCGCCCTAATTACACCAACGAGTAAAATCTCCTTGTGCTTCAGACCGCATATACCACAAGAATGTGCTAAACTATTCGCAGGAGGGGACTGCAGCGGTTAAGAAATTGCAACCTTCCAAATAGGAACTCGCCACTCCGGTATACCATGCAGTTACAAAAGTTGTACCTGTAAACCAACCTCCTAAAGCGAATAAGACAAGGAAGAGCAAAGGCCGAACCAACCTACAAAACGCACGGTCCCTCCGTAACCACTCATCCATAATATCAAATAGATCATTTTCTTCTTTGGTAAATTTACGCAAGGAACTATATCATAGCGATCCTCCTATTTAACTACTTCAACCATTTCCGAACACCTCAGATCAATTCCAAGGCATCCGATAGTTTCGATATCTGTTGGACATTTCTCGTTCCATGCCCCTTACAATGGGTTTCGAAGATACAAATTCTTCTTTTCTATTGGGCCACAAACCAATCTAAGTAATAAATCCACGAGCTCGATTCGATTAGTCTTTATACCTTATCTTATACTTATCTTATAACTTATACTATATAAAATAACTAAGTATTTAACCCGAATGTCCTATGACTCATATTACAGTTCGAGTATATCTGTTAACTGGGTCAACAAACAAAAAAAAGAAAATTCCCTGTTTTTTTTTTTTCCTGCCCCTAAACTAATTAAATATTTAAATAAGGTAGACTGGAAATGAAAGTAAAGTCCCTTTCCTCGCATTCCGTTCTCTATTTCATTTGCGTAGACAAACATATCTGATTCTGAAATCAAGGAAAGATATTGAAAATATATTTTCGAAATAACTTTTACTTTTATATGTAGCGGAAAAGAATATCGATTTATTCCCATGGAGCTTCGGTAAGAAGACGATTCATTAATCGGAAATATCGACAAATTCCTGACTTGCGTGGTCTAAGGAAATAAAAAAATCCGCTTGTTACAATTCATCTATATCGAATTTAAATATCATAATGCCGATAGAGTCGTCATTCAATGGGTTAGGTCCACTTACTTTTTATTGATTTAGAATTTGATGCTGGTTTGATACACACCATGGCGAAAAGAATCTTTGGTTGGCGATTCTAATAGCGATTGGACATCTAGAATATTCCTGTCCAAAACAAAAATTTGAATAATTAGACATGAAGAGACTACTTTGTCAGTACAGAGTAACTAGTTTCTAATACTACAGTCTTCATTATATTTATCCTAATAATAATTTATACTCAAATATGAATAATGTTTTCACTTTTTAACTATCACTTCGTAATATCAGAAGTTCTTATATGTGGTTTACCCTTTTCTTTTTAGAAATAAAAAGAAATCTCTATTCTCCACCGAAAAACAAAGACTAAAACTTTAGTTTAGTGGAAAAAAAGCCCCTTATCGGATTGAACCGATGACTTACGCCTTACCATGGCGTTACTCTACCACTGAGTAAAAGGGCTGGTTTATTCGATTCATGAATTATAGCCTTTTTCCATTATGAGTCTACTGCATAATATATGTACAGATATATACATAATGCACCTAATATATACTAGTATAATTTAGGAGCAATTCAATTTGATTACCCCCCAAAAGTAAAAAGTGGGCAAATTTTTTATTTTTTTTTTTGATAAAAATAATGCAGTGAATTGTTTCAAGACCGACCCCGCTTGTTACCTTTACTGACCCATCAAAACAAGATTCACATGATTGATACATGTACCAATCTGACATCGACATAGATTCTATAGATTTTCTTGAATCATGTGATGAGGGTATTCGTACCCTGAACCGAATTCTTATAAAAAAATAAAAAGAAAAAGGAAAATTTCTATCGTTTTTTAATTTTCTGACTTAATGTGAGATAGTGATAGGCATATTTTATTCTGAAAACAAGGAACGAGCAATTACATTAAGTTTAAAATTATGATTTAAAATTGAGAACAGAATTAAGTGGGGTTCTCCGTACCCAACCCCCTTCTGTTCTGTCGGACCAATCACTGCCTGAACTGACGGAGTCCTGTACCCTCCTTTTTTTTTTCGCTATATAAAATAGTAGGGATGGTTCATTCATGAACCATCAAATCCAAAACAAAAAAATCGATGGATCATAACATAAAAGTAGAAAAGAGTGTTCAGATCTAGTCATATCATTAGATTATATTGACAATTCCAAAAACTACTCATACTATCATCATAGTATGATGACAGTTGGGCGGAGAGGCCCTATCGTCTAGTGGTTCAGGACATCTCTCTTTCAAGGAGGCAGCGGGGATTCGACTTCCCCTGGGGGTACTACGAAAGGAATTTGATATGGATGATCACTAAGCCTATACGGAATCCTTCCTGGGTCGTTGCCCGACGGTGATGGGGACGGACTTCAATTCGTTGGCGCTATGTCTACGCTGGTTCAAATCCAGCTCGGCCCAAAAATTCGCCGCTCCATGAATATGATATAACCAATGATATAACCAATTTGTCCCCCAGAAACAAAAATACCTGATCCGTAAAAGAGAAAGAGTCCATTTTTGTTTCTCTATCCATGTTTTTCTCATTCGTTCTGATCTTTTCTTTCTAACGATCTAGATTCATATACTTAATCAAAGCAAAGATTATGAAGGAAAAAAGCGTTTTTTCTCAATGAAAGGTTGATTATCCATTTTTGGCAATAAAAAAATAAACACAGGTTACTAGTAATCCGTGTCACTTTCACTATAGTCCATATCTATGTGTTCTATGTGTATATGATATCGTGTATATGATATCAGTTAGTATATCATTCGTGTCTCTGTTACAACGCGACGAAGAAATGTTTTTTCTGAAACCATTAAGAATATGTATACCATACCCCTCGCCTGGGATTGTAGTTCAATTGGTCAGAGCACCGCCCTGTCAAGGCGGAAGCTGCGGGTTCGAGCCCCGTCAGTCCCGACCTAGGATCCGAACCGCTGATGGGAAATAATTACCCTCTCTATTTTCCGTGAAAAGGAGACAGGGAGCAAGATCTAATCCCCAGTGGAGATCCTTATTTCTTTTGTTTTTCATTTCGCATTTATCATCAGACAAATACAGGTTCCATTTATTCCACTAGTGCCGAGTGATAAGGGAGAGACATAACATATTAGATTCGTCAATCGGTGGTATTCCTATATTTAGTATTTTAAGAGATACTCGTCTGACTTTCTTTTTTTCGATTTTCTTGATAAATGAAATAGAATAGAGTGCTCCTATTTTTACCGAGAGTACATACGCAAATTGTATTCGTTTATTGTACAATACATAATGAACTTAACATAATTACCTCGACAGAGTACTTGTCAGGTTAACGACAACCCTTTTTAGCTTCGACTTTGTTTGTGTATCCTCAATGACTAATTGGAAACAATCTATCTCATTCTCATTTAAATTGCACACTTAATTTTTGATGTATGCCTTCCAGTCCAATCGAAGAAAGAGATACTAATCAAATAAAAGAAAAGACCAAGCAACGTTCCTTTTTATTAAATTTGTTGGAATTATATTAAGCTTTTATACTTAACCCGTCCTTTTCCATCTCACTTCTACTCTTTGGATCTGTGGTATTCATAGAATAACCCGTCATAGAATACCTCATAATGTGTACATAATTGTATGTATAAGTATAACGAAGAGGAGTATATAAGGAACGTAGGGTTATTTATAGAAAAGAAAAGTGGAACGGATGCAAATTCAATGTATGGGATCTTTATTGGATCAGGAGTCCCATTTCAGATTTAGTATGGATAAAGGATCTTCCTATGTTATACTATTCAATTCTCGACGATGAATCGATTTGATAGATCAGATATTGTTATTCATAATATTGATCCGATTCAGTATCATCAGGATGCAATTCATCCCATTGAATTTAAAGGAATCAATTTCTCATCTCTATGGATTAGATCCCGAGTTATTGCGAAGTAAAAAAAACAATGAGATTATGGAAGTAAATATTCTCGCATTTATTGCTACTGCACTGTTCATTCTAGTTCCTACTGCCTTTTTACTTATCATCTACGTAAAACAGTCAGTCAAATGATTAATTTGACTGAAACTTGATTTATTAGTTCTTATCAATGATTGAATAAAGAAAAGAACGGATTCAACTCCAAGTCTTAAATGAAATGATCTGTCTGGAATCATAAGTATCTGAGATAAGAAGTATCTGAGATAGTAGTATCTGAGCCGAGATAGTATGGTATAGTATTTATTATCCTATTAATGATTTTCATAGAAAGTTGTACTGTATACAGATATAGGCTTTTATATAGAGAAAGCCTATATCTAGGTCAATATACAATATGTATGTACATAGATTAGATGTATATCTAAATAGTACATCAAAATACAGTCCAATTCTATTATTTTTTGGCTACATTTACTTGTGTGGATTCGATCAATTCAAAATATGTGCAAGTCCAACTCTTCTAATTCCTGGTTTTCTTAGAATTTATATATATATAGGTATAGGTCCCGAGATCTATCAAAGGAATCAATGGAGCAAGACAAAAATAGTATGGGCATATTCTACTATAAATTAAATTAAATAAAAAAAGATAAAGACACGAAACCAAAGAAAGAATCTTTTTCTTTTTTTAGATTTCCCATCTCAAGAAGTCTTGCTTGATCCATTAACAGATGATCTGCGGAGTTCTATTCCATGATAACTTCTTCAGATTTGAAAAAGAAGTAGATTAATAGAGTAGACCTTCCCAATTTTTTATGCTTAAACATGACATGAGATGAGTCAAAAAAAGCATAAAAAAATCTCTAGGAGTCTAAAAAAAGGTGAAATGCGCGATATGTGGATCGCTCAACGGAAGAAAGATCTAATCTTATTATGTGTAGAACCTCTTTGGACAACAACTAGTCATTTCCAATAGAAAGTATGTATTGTCGTAATCTAATATAATTAGAATAGCGGAACGGCCTTTCTCTCTCTCTTAGAACAGTACCAAGGAAAGAGAAGAGGGAAACAAATAAAGGAAAAAGAAAAAAAAACCGCACATTTCAGATTTTTTCTTTTGTAACTATCCATAATTCTGGTAAGAGCTGTGTGTTATCAAAATAGAATATTTAGGGAAGAATTCGGTTGGAACAAAATTTCCTATCATAGCGTAGATTTAGGTTTCTAAATACACTATAGTAATCATTTGCAGGTTCGTTGATCGAATGGTTATTATTCATTATTGTATTTTCTTATTCTTACTGTATTTCAGTATAATTTTTGAAACAGAGACATTCTTTTTTTAAAGCTTTGCCCACACGATCAATAAACAAGTTGATAGAATTCAATTACTCAATCGATACTCGATTAGTAGTACCCCTAGAGTCCACTCTTCCCCATACTACGGGAGTGAGAGGGAAAATGTAAAGACTACCATTAAAGCAGCCCAAGCGAGACTTACTATATCCATATAAATTATGTCTCCTATCTCTATGAAGGAATTATTCCATTATTGATCAATAATCATAGTGGAATCAATGGCACAGAGTCCAAATGGAATTCTGACTTAACTTAAGGCTATTGATGAACCAATCCAATGAATCTACTCGTAACAAGATTATAAGATTTCTGGTAGAATCGGGAAGCATTAAGCATAATACAATACACACACCTTTTCTCGGAAAATGAAATAGCAAAGGAATACTCCTATCCCAAGGAACATGTAGGAGTACTAAGACCTATTGTTTGTTACCCTTTTTCATAAGCAAAGACATCAAAATATCCATCAAGATAGATAACTATCTATCAGATACCTCTATTTCCTATTTGATCTAAGCCTTACGTTTTTTTTGTGAAAGAATGGGAGACACCATCACCAGTATTACATACCTTCTTTCTTTTTTTTCGTAATCCCCCTATCCTACACGGGCAAAGAAATTTTTTGTTTCTTCAACTTTTACTTTTACTCTTTACTCAATAAGAGCCGACCAACTATCCTGATTGAATGTTTGAGTACTCAGAGACTCTCGTGAGTCTGGATACAAAGTATCTTCAGTCCTTTCCACACTTCTAATTGATTTCCCAATCAGCCTATCCAATCGAATTCCAGACAGAGTCAGTAGACACAACGGTGGTAGGTGTAAGATAATTAGGAATTCTTGATAGTCCTTTCGTACAATCTCTTCTTCAATCCTAGTAGCAAAAATGGAGTGTCCTTTAGGAACCTTTGGATACCAAGATTTCCGACCTCTTACTTTCGTAGTTTTGAATCCCAGAATTTACTTTCACTATTATTTATTCTATTTATAACTCTTTATTTATTCTACTTTTATTTATTCTACTTATAAAATAAATGTCCGAACCAATCATAATCATATTAAAATCATAATCATATAATAAGTAAGGCTTACTTCATCCTATTTGTACCGGTTTGGGCCACACCCAAAGCCCGGATTTGAGAAAAAAATTGACTTTCTTTAAAAAAAATTGACTTCTTATATGAACTACAGATTCTAAAATAAGTATCGATAGGCTTATCCTTTTGCCTCTCCTTCTCCGGGACAGAATTCTCGAGTTAATCAGCAGAATAAGAAATCCCAAGTTTTTGTTGATCAGGCGACAACCCAGATTTGAACTGGGGATAAAGGATTTGCAGTCCCCCGCCTTACCACTTGGCCATGTCGCCAACCAAATTCGATCCAAATAAGATAAAAAATAGATTTCTGGTCAAAGACTTAAAAATAGGGCAAATTGGAACCATTAACTATTTGTTTTGTTGTTTTGAATTAGTGAAAGGTTCTTCAATTTGTATCTCAAATTGTTGCGTTTCCTTAATGGCATTAACAAAATCAAATGATTTATGACTAATCAGTATCAATTATTTTCAATAATCAATCTTTTTCATTTCAATTATAACAATATAAATTATAACAATATATTGTGTATATGTAAACCTCAAAACAGAAATTGTTACACAGATACCGCTCTTATGTACATATCCCATATCCCTATAGAGAATCGTCATGCCTTCTTTTTTCATTTTCTATATGCAATAGAAAAAATAGGAATTATGATATAGTGCGACCTGACTTCTGTTGCCACAAGTGAAATTACGATAAAAGATGTGATATGCGGACAGGTAGATAGCTATATTGGCATGCACTTAATAAATATTACTCCTATTACGCAATTCAATCATATTTCTATATATTCTACTAGCAAAAAATAATTCGAAATTTTTTTGAACATGAAATGAAACTCAAATAAAATTAAGTATGCTAAAAAGGGAAACTCTATATTGTTCCTGTCTTTCTTTATCTCATTCATAGAGATTCAATTTCATCCTGAATCCATTTTATTTTTTTGGTACCCAATCAATCTGATCGTTATATCATAATAATAGGTATCGTTATATCATAATAATAGTAGAAATTGAATCATAATAATAGGTAGAAATTGAATGAATTTTTATATTCTATATAAGACTCCATAAGTGTAAGTGACAGAATTTTTCCGGGAATGCTTTATCAATCCATTTCCATTTGTACCTGTCGCAAATTCGAACTTGAGTCGAAAATGCTCTTCATTCCTCTGTCTCATTTCCGTTCATACGTATGAAATACATATATGGAGTTGGCTAAAATTTCATGTGATTCAGTAAACAGGAATATACATTCCATCATTGCTAGATCGATCCGTATGGTTCGATAAATAGTGAGCTAATAATGGGATTTTTCAATAACAGGAAACTTAAGATTAAGATGCTCCGGAATGATGGAAATGAGGGAATGTCCACAATACCTGGATTAGTCAGATCCAATTTGAGGGATTTTGTAGGTCATTAATGGAGGCTTGACGGAAAGAATTTCATAAGTTTCCAAAAATTGAAGATACAGATCAAGAAATTGATTTAAATTATTTGTGGAAAGATATCAATTGGTAGAACCCTTGAATAACGAAAGAGATGCTGTGTATGAATCACTCACAATTCTTCTTGAATTAGTCTGTACCCGCGGGATATTTTGGAAAACGGTAGAGGACTATGTCAAGTAACAAACCCTGTTTTTATTGGAAACAGTCCCCTAATGAACTTCCCTGGGAACCACTTTATAGTAAATGGAATATCACAGAATGTGCATCAATCAAATATTGCAAATGTCCTGGGTAATTTTACTACCGTTCCGAATTGGAACCAGAACGGGAATTCCTGTCTATACCTAGCACCAATAATAGCAGATTGGGGAGGAAGATGTCGGAATTCGAAATTGATAGAAAAGCAAGGATATGGGCCGTGTCAAGTAGGAACACAAACACTATCTATTCTACATTCTATCATCAAGCTATGGGTTCGATCTAAGAGAAATTCTAGATAATGTTTGTTACCCTGAAATTTTCTTGTCTTTCCCCGAATGATAGGAGAAAAAAAGGATTGGTCAAAAGAAATGCTATTTTGGAATTTTAGCAACAATTTGCTTGTGAGGCGGGGATCCGGTATTTTCTGAGTCTTTATGTAAAGAATTACAAAAGAAATTTTTTCAACAAAGATGTGAATTAGGAAGGATTGGTCGACGAAATATGAACCGGAGACTGAATCTTGATATACCTCAGAACAATACATTTTTATTACCACGAGATGTATTGGCTGCTGCGGATCATTTGATCGGAATTAAATTTGGAATGGGTACACTTGACGATATGAATCACTTGAAAATAAACGATTCGTTCTATAGCGGATCTGTTACAGGATCAATTCGGACTGGCTCTTGTTCGTTTAGAAAATGCGGTTCGAGGAACTATATGCGGAGCAATTCGGCATAAATTGATACCGACTCCCTCAAAATTTTGGTAACTTCAACTTCATTAACAACCACTTATGAATCGTTTTTTGGCCTACATCCTTTATCTCAAGTTTTTGATCGAAACTAATCCATTGACACAAATCGTTCATGGGCGAAATTGAGTTATTTGGGTCCTGGAGGAGTTGACGGGGCGAACTGCTAGTTTTCGGATACGAGATATTCATCCTAGCCACTATGGACGTATTTGTCCAATTGACACGTCCGAAGGAATCAATGTTGGACTTATTGGATCCTTAGCCATTCATGTGAGGATTGGTCATTGGGGATCTATAGAGAGTCCATTTTATGAAATATCTGAAAGATCAAAAGAGGCACAGATAGTTTATTTATCACCAAATAGAGATGAATATTATATGGTAGCAGCAGGAATTCTTTGGCCTTGAATCGGGGTATTCAGGAAGAACAGGTTGTTCCAGCCCGATACCGTCAAGAGTTCCTGACTATTGCATGGGAACAGATTCATCTTAGAAGTATTTTTCCCTTCCAATATTTTCTATTGGAGCTTCCCTCATTCCTTTTATCGAGCATAATGATGCGAATCGGGCTTTAATGAGTTCTAATATGCAGCGCCAAGCAGTTCCGCTTTCTCAGTCCGAGAGGTGCATTGTTGGAACTGGACTGGAACGCCAAACGGCTCTAGATTCGGGGGTTTCCGCTATAGCCGAACACGAGGGAAAGATCATTTATACTGACCCTCACAAGATCATTTTATCAAGTAATGGGGACACTACTATAAGTATAGTATTCCATTAGTTATCTATCAACGTTCCAACAAAAATACTTGTATGCATCAAAAACCTCAGGTTCCGCGGGGTAAATGCATTAAAAAGGGACAAATTCTAGCGGACGGTGCGGCTACAGTTGGGGGGGAACTTGCTTTAGGAAAAAACGTATTAGTAGCTTATATGCCATGGGAAGGTTACAATTCTGAAGACGCAGTACTAATTAGCGAACGTCTGGTATATGAAGATATTTATACTTCTTTTCACATCCGGAAATATGAAATTCAGACTCATGTGACAAGCCAAGGACCTGAAAGAATCACTAAGGAAATACCACATCTAGAGGCTCATTTACTCCGCAATTTAGACAGAAATGGAGTTGTGATGCTGGGATCTTGGGTAGAAACAGGTGATATTTTAGTAGGTAAATTAACACCTCAGACAGCAAACGAATCGTCGTATGCTCCAGAGGATAGATTATTACGAGCCATACTTGGAATTCAGGTATCCACTGCAAAAGAAACTTCTCTAAAACTACCTATAGGCGGAAGAGGTCGCGTTATTGATGTGAGATGGATCCGGAAAAAAGGGGGTTCCTGTTATAATTCGGAAATGATTCGTGTATATATTTCACAGAAACGTGAAATCAAAGTAGGTGATAAAGTAGCTGGAAGACATGGGAATAAGGTATCATTTCAAAAATTTTGCCTAGACAAGATATGCCCTATTTGCAAGATGGAACACCTGTTGATATGGTCTTCAACCCATTAGGAGTACCATCACGAATGAATGTGGGACAGATATTGAATGCTCGCTCGGGTTAGCGGGGATCTGCTAAAGAGACATTATAGAATAGCACCTTTTGATGAGAGATATGAGCAAGAGGCTTCGAGAAAACTAGTGTTTTCCGAATTATATGAAGCCAGTAAGCAAACAAAAAATCCATGGTATTTGAACCCGAATATCCGGGAAAAAGCAGAATATTTGATGGAAGAACAGGAAATCCTTTTGAACAACCTGTTCTAATAGGAAAGTCCTATATTTTAAAATTAATTCATCAAGTTGATGATAAAATCCATGGACGTTCTAGTGGACATTACGCACTTGTTACACAACAACCCCTTAAGGAATTAGAAGGCCTAGTATACTGCGATGTGTGATTTGATCAAAATTTTCGTTTTACAGATTCGGACTGAGAAACTGTCATCCCATTCAATCCGATTGGGGTGCCCCCGGCTCTGACATGTGTTTTGGGAGAAGTAAAAGTAACACGAAACTCAGAATTATAGGTGTATTCAATACTTCCAAATGCAAGGGGAATTGATCCATGGTCGATTCCGTATAAATAGGAATTGCTAGTTATACCTCGTGAAAAAAACACTTTTTTGTGGAATCAGCTATTCCATTTCTTTATAGAGAGATTCTGTTTAAGCAAGCAAATATAGCATGGTTACAGAAGTCTATCTATCGCATATATGCTTCAAGGGGCATCATGGGATAACCATCGAGGTGAGTAGGGACCTAAAGGATCGAATAGAACGATATATAGACAAGTAAATCCCTTACGGGTCCCAAAGTATTCTTTTAAGGGGATTCATCATTTGACGGGAAGTAGACTACTCAAAAATCCTACATTTTTATTTTGTCATAAGTAATTCGGAAAATTAAAGTAAAAAAAGAAGAATGAATCGTTGGTCCTTAGTGGGAACTTGAGTAAGGAGTAGTTCTTTGTTTGTAGGGTTTTTCGAACAAACTTTTAAAATAAGGAAGAATCCCCTTTTTGAGGTAACTACTTGAGCCGGATGAAAGGAAACCTTCACGTCCGATTTTAAAAGGGGGAATCCAATCCTACAGGAACCTATCTCGATTTTTCTTTTGCTAGGCCCATAGCGAAAAAACCTACTTTCTTACGATTACGAGGTTTATTCGAATATGAAATCCAATCTCGGAAATACAGCATACCACTTTTTTTTACTACCCAAGGCTTCGAGGCATTTCGAAATCGAGAAATCTCTACAGGAGCAGTGCTATCAGAGAACAATTAGCCGATTCAGATTTGCGAATTATTACGGTAATTCATTAGTAGAGTGGAAGTATTAGGGTAGCGGGGTCTTCTAATAGACATAAGAATAGTCAACCTTTTGAATGAGAATTGAGCAAGATGCTTCGAGAAAACTAGTGTTTTCCGAATTATATGAAGCCAGTAAGCAAACAAAAAATCCATGGTATTTGAAACGTCTTCCTAGTTATATCGCGAATCTTTTAGATAAACCCCTTAAGGAATTAGAAGGCCTAGTATACTGCGATGTGTGATTTGATCAAAATTTTCGTTTTACAGATTCGGACTGAGAAACTGTCATCCCATTCAATCCGATTGGGGTGCCCCCGGCTCTGACATGTGTTTTGGGAGAAGTAAAAGTAACACGAAACTCAGAATTATAGGTGTATTCAATACTTCCAAATGCAAGGGGAATTGATCCATGGTCGATTCCGTATAAATAGGAATTGCTAGTTATACCTCGTGAAAAAAACACTTTTTTGTGGAATCAGCTATTCCATTTCTTTATAGAGAGATTCTGTTTAAGCAAGCAAATATAGCATGGTTACAGAAGTCTATCTATCGCATATATGCTTCAAGGGGCATCATGGGATAACCATCGAGGTGAGTAGGGACCTAAAGGATCGAATAGAACGATATATAGACAAGTAAATCCCTTACGGGTCCCAAAGTATTCTTTTAAGGGGATTCATCATTTGACGGGAAGTAGACTACTCAAAAATCCTACATTTTTATTTTGTCATAAGTAATTCGGAAAATTAAAGTAAAAAAAGAAGAATGAATCGTTGGTCCTTAGTGGGAACTTGAGTAAGGAGTAGTTC
>PYDT01000186.1:17500-47500 GCA_004837865.1 Musa balbisiana
GTCATGGGCATCCTGCTTTTCTATGTTCTATAGACTTGTATGTAACTATTGAGAGTCGGGATATTCTACATAATGTAAATATTCCACCAAAAGTTTTATTTTAGTTCAAAATAATCAATATGTAGAATCAGAACAAGTGATTGCTGAGATTCGTGCTGGAACGTCCACTTTTCATTTTAAAGAGAAGGTACGAAAACATATTTATTCTGAATCAGAGGGAGAAATGCACTGGAGTACCGATGTCCACCATGCACCTGAATATACATATGGTAATGTTCATCTATTATCAAAACGAGTCATTTATGGATATTAGCGGGAGGTCCGTGCAGATCGAGTATAGTGTCTTTTTCGCTCCACAAGGATCAAGATCAAATGAATGTTTATTCTTTTTCTGTCGAAGAAAGATATATCTCCGACCTATCAATGACTAATGGTCGAATAAGACATAAATTGTTGGATACTTCTGGTAAAAAAGATAAGAAAATTATTGACTATTCAATAAGACCTGATCAAACGATGTCTAATGGTCATTGGAATTTCATATATCCTTCTATTATCCAAGGGAATTCTTATTTCTTGGCGAAAAAGCGAAGAAATAGATTCATCATCCCATTACAATACAATCAAGAACGAGAGAAAGAACTAATACCCTGTTTTGGTATTTCGATCGAAATACCAAAACAGGGTATTTTACGTAGAAATAGTATTCTTGCTTATTTTGATGATCCACGATACAGAAGAAGCAATTCGGGAATTACTAAATATGGAACCGTAGAGGTCAATTCAATCATAAAAAAAGAGGATTTGATTGAGTATCGAGGACCAAAAGAATTTAGTCCGAAATACCAAACGAAAGTAGATCGGTTTTTTTTCATTCTCGAAGAAGTGCATATCTTACCCGGATCTTCGTCGATAATGGTCCGGAACAATAGTATCATTGGAGTAGATACACAACTCGCTTTAAATACAAGAAGTCGAGTAGGCGGATTAGTCCGAGTGGAGAGAAAAAAAAAAAATATTGAACTAAAAATATTTTCCGGAGATATTTATTTTCCTGGAGAGGCAGATAAGATATCCAGGCACAGCGGCATTTTGATACCACCGGAAACAGAAAAAAAAATTTCTAAGGAATCAAAAAAATGGAAAAATTGGATCTATGTCCAACGGATCACACCTACCAAGAAAAAGTATTTTGTTTTGGTTCGACCCGTAGTCACATATGAAATAGCTGATGGCATAAATTTAGCAACACTTTTTCCTCAAGATCTCCTGCGGGAAAAGGATAATGTCCAACTTAGAGTTGTCAATTATATCCTTCATGGAAATGGCAAGTCAATTCGAGGAATTTCTCACACAAGTATTCAATTAGTTCGGACTTGCTTAGTATTGAATTGGGATCAAGAGCAAAAAGGTTCTCCGGAAGAGGTTCACGCTTCCTTTGTTGAGGTAAGAACAAATGATCTGATTCGAGATTTCATAAGAATTGAGTTAGTCAAGTCCACTATTTCGTATACCGGAAAAAGATATGATAGGGCAAGTTCAGGATTGATTTCCGATAATGGATTAGATCGCACAAATATCAATCCTTTTTTTTACAAGGCCAGGATTCAATCACTTACCCAACATCAAGGTACTATTGGTACATTGTTAAATCGAAATAAGGAATGCCAATCTTTGATAATTTTGTCATCATCCAATTGTTTTCGAATTGGCCCATTCAATGGTTCAAAATATAACAATATGACAAAAGAATCGGATCCCATAATCCCAATTAAGGATTTGCTGGGTCCCTTAGGCACTATTGTACCTAAAATAGCAAATTTCTATTCATCTTACCATTTAATAACTTATAATCAGATCTTGTTAAAGAAATATTTGCTACTTGACAATTTTCAACAGACTTTCCAAGTACTTCAAGTACTTAAATACTGTTTAATAGATGAAAATAGGAGGATTTATAATCCCGATCCATGCAGTAACATCATTTTGAATCCATTCCATTTGAATTGGCACTTTCTCCATCACGATTATTGGGAAGAGACATCTACAAAAATTAGTATTGGACAATTTTTTTGTGAAAATGTATGTCTATTCAAATACGAACCACACGTAGAAAAATCTGGTCAGATCATAATTGTTCATGTTGACTCCTTAGTTATAAGATCGGCTAAGCCCTATTTGGCCACTCCAGGAGCTACTGTTCATGGCCATTATGGAGAAATCTTTTACGAAGGAGATACATTAGTTACATTTATATATGAAAAATCGAGATCTGGTGACATAACGCAAGGTCTTCCAAAAGTGGAACAAATCTTAGAAGTACGTTCTATTGATTCAATATCGATGAACCTCGAAAGGAGAGTTGAAGGTTGGAACGAAGGTATACCAAAAATTCTTGGAATCCCCTGGGGATTCTTGATTCAAGCGGAGCTAACCATAGTTCAAAGTCGTATCTCTTTGGTTAATAAAATCCAAAAGGTTTATCGATCCCAGGGGGTACAGATCCATAATAGACATATAGAGATTATTGTACGTCAAGTAACATCAAAAGTGTTGGTTTCAGAAGATGGAATGTCTAATGTTTTTTCACCTGGGGAATTAATCGGATTGTTGCGAGCGGAACGAGCGGGGCGTGCTTTGGACGAAGCGATATCTTATCGGGCAATCCTATTGGGAATAACGAGGGCATCTTTGAATACTCAAAGTTTCATATCCGAAGCAAGTTTTCAAGAAACCGCTCGAGTTTTAGCAAAAGCTGCTCTACGGGGTCGTATTGATTGGTTGAAAGGCCTGAAAGAGAACGTTGTTCTGGGTGGGATTATACCTGTTGGTACCGGATTCAAAAAATTAGTGCACCGTTCAAGGCAAGACAAGAGCATTTATTTGGAAATCAAAAGAAAGAATCTATTCGATTTGGAAATGAGAGATATTTTGTTACACCATAGAGAATTATTTTGTTCTTACGTCCCATTTCCATGAGACATCAGAACAATCGTTTACGCGATTTCATGATTCCTAAGAGCAGATTCTTTTACTTTAACTATCTTTTCACTTTTAACTATCTGTCTTTTAACTTAACTATCTGGTCCGAGTATTGATTTGGTAAAAAAAAAATAAGTAATTAAAAGACATTAATGGTTTGTACCATGTATCAACGGTTAATTCCCGGTAGAAGGTTCCATCGGAACAATTATTTATTTCAAAGTACCTCGTCTCTTTGTTAAAAAGTTAAAAAAAAAAAAGAAAAAACAAAATGGAAATGTGGGCATATTGATAATATGTTATGATGTTATGTGATTTCTTGGTATCCTATGTAATTTCTTGATATCCTAAATATACGATTGATGAATACAATTAGTGATTCAAGTTGGTGAGTTGAGAAAGAGATGGTTGCATCAAAATAATTTCTTTTTTGAAGTTCAAAAAAAAAAAAAGAAAAAACAAAAAGGAAGTGTGGGGAAAAATGACAAGAAGATATTGGAACATCAATTTGGAAGAGATGATGGAGGCCGGAGTTCATTTTGGTCATGGTACTAAGAAATGGAATCCTAGAATGGCCCCTTACATCTCTGCAAAGCGTAAAGGTATTCATATTACAAATCTCACTAGAACGGCTCGTTTTTTATCAGAAGCCTGTGATTTAGTTTTTGATGCAGCAAGTAGGGGAAAAAACTTCTTAATTGTTGGTACCAAAAATAAAGCAGCGGATTCAGTAGCATCAGCTGCAATAAGGGCCCGGTGTCATTATGTTAATAAAAAATGGCTCGGTGGTATGTTAACGAATTGGTCTACTACGGAAACGAGACTTCAAAAGTTCAGGGATTTAAGAGCAGAACAAAAGATGGGGAAACTCAACCGTCTTCCCAAAAGAGATGCCGCAATGTTGAAGAGAAAATTATCTGCCTTGCAAACATATCTCGGCGGTATCAAATATATGACGGGATTGCCTGATATTGTGATCATCGTTGATCAGCAAGAAGAATATATGGCTCTTCGAGAATGTGTAATTTTAGGGATTCCGACGATTTGTTTAATCGATACAAATTGTGACCCCGATCTCGCAGATATTTCGATCCCAGCCAATGATGACGCTATAGCTTCAATCCGATTGGTTCTTAACAAATTAGTATCCGCAATTTGTGAGGGCCGTTGTAGCTATATAAGAAATCGTTGATTATGATTAAGAATAATTAGTTAATTATTTTGGGATTTTATAGATTTATTGGATCGGTTACTATTCTTGAATTAAAAAAAGAAAAAACAAAATGGAAATGTGGGCATATTGATAATATGTTATGATGTTATGTGATTTCTTGGTATCCTATGTAATTTCTTGATATCCTAAATATACGATTGATGAATACAATTAGTGATTCAAGTTGGTGAGTTGAGAAAGAGATGGTTGCATCAAAATAATTTCTTTTTTGAAGTTCAATTTTTGTTAGAGGACCATATGAATGTTATACCATGTTCCATTAAAACACTCAAGGGGTTATACGATATATCGGGTGTAGAAGTAGGCCAACATTTCTATTGGCAAATAGGAGGTTTACAAGTCCATGCCCAAGTACTTATCACTTCTTGGGTAGTAATTGCTATCTTATTAGGTTCGGTGATCCTAGCTGTTCGGAATCCACAAACCATTCCGACCGGCGGTCAGAATTTCTTCGAATATGTCCTTGAATTTATTCGAGACTTGAGCAAAACCCAGATTGGAGAAGAATATGGTCCTTGGGTTCCCTTTATTGGAACTATGTTCCTATTTATTTTTGTTTCTAACTGGTCAGGCGCTCTTTTACCTTGGAAAATTATACAGTTACCTCATGGGGAGTTAGCTGCGCCCACGAATGATATAAATACTACTGTTGCTTTAGCTTTACTCACGTCAGTCGCATATTTTTATGCGGGTCTTAGCAAAAAAGGATTGGGTTATTTTGGGAAATACATTCAACCAACTCCAATACTTTTACCAATTAACATCCTAGAAGATTTCACAAAACCCTTATCTCTTAGTTTTCGACTTTTCGGGAATATATTGGCTGATGAATTAGTAGTTGTCGTTCTTGTTTCTTTAGTCCCTTCAGTAGTTCCTATACCTGTCATGTTTCTTGGATTATTTACAAGTGGTATTCAAGCTCTTATTTTTGCAACGTTAGCTGCGGCTTATATAGGTGAATCCATGGAGGGTCATCATTGACTAGCTTTCAAAATAGTCTTTTTATTATTATTATTAAGTAAGTTTATCCCAATTCTTGCATGGTTCAAGATAATCCAATTGGTTGGGGAACATAATAACGTATTACTATATGACTTAGAGTTTTAGGAGAAAAGATGGACGGTATTACAGAATTGTAAAAAAAAAAGAAAAAACAAAATGGAAATGTGGGCATATTGATAATATGTTATGATGTTATGTGATTTCTTGGTATCCTATGTAATTTCTTGATATCCTAAATATACGATTGATGAATACAATTAGTGATTCAAGTTGGTGAGTTGAGAAAGAGATGGTTGCATCAAAATAATTTCTTTTTTGAAGTTCAATTTTTGTTAGAGGACCATATGAATGTTATACCATGTTCCATTAAAACACTCAAGGGGTTATACGATATATCGGGTGTAGAAGTAGGCCAACATTTCTATTGGCAAATAGGAGGTTTACAAGTCCATGCCCAAGTACTTATCACTTCTTGGGTAGTAATTGCTATCTTATTAGGTTCGGTGATCCTAGCTGTTCGGAATCCACAAACCATTCCGACCGGCGGTCAGAATTTCTTCGAATATGTCCTTGAATTTATTCGAGACTTGAGCAAAACCCAGATTGGAGAAGAATATGGTCCTTGGGTTCCCTTTATTGGAACTATGTTCCTATTTATTTTTGTTTCTAACTGGTCAGGCGCTCTTTTACCTTGGAAAATTATACAGTTACCTCATGGGGAGTTAGCTGCGCCCACGAATGATATAAATACTACTGTTGCTTTAGCTTTACTCACGTCAGTCGCATATTTTTATGCGGGTCTTAGCAAAAAAGGATTGGGTTATTTTGGGAAATACATTCAACCAACTCCAATACTTTTACCAATTAACATCCTAGAAGATTTCACAAAACCCTTATCTCTTAGTTTTCGACTTTTCGGGAATATATTGGCTGATGAATTAGTAGTTGTCGTTCTTGTTTCTTTAGTCCCTTCAGTAGTTCCTATACCTGTCATGTTTCTTGGATTATTTACAAGTGGTATTCAAGCTCTTATTTTTGCAACGTTAGCTGCGGCTTATATAGGTGAATCCATGGAGGGTCATCATTGACTAGCTTTCAAAATAGTCTTTTTATTATTATTATTAAGTAAGTTTATCCCAATTCTTGCATGGTTCAAGATAATCCAATTGGTTGGGGAACATAATAACGTATTACTATATGACTTAGAGTTTTAGGAGAAAAGATGGACGGTATTACAGAATTGTAAAAAAAAAAGAAGGGTTGGGGAGGTTATACTAGATGTATGTAATGTCTATAAGCTCGGACCCCGTCTATGTTTCTAGGAATGATTCTAGAATCCGATTTAATCTAAAAAAAAATGCGGGTGGTTTACGTTTTTACGTTATGGAAGAAACAAATATATATGTCATATTAGAATGACATTAGATATTCATTAGTTATATAAGGCTATCCCTATCATCCTATATAACATCACTATATTACATACTATTACTATATTACATACTATTACTATATTACATACTATTACTATATTACATACTATTACTATATTACATACTATTACTATATTACATACTATTACTATTTTTATAATCATAACTTCTACTCTGTAATCATAATATAATCCTATACATAATATAATCCTATACATAATATAATCCTATACATAATATAATCCTATACATAATATAATCCTATACATAATATAATCCTATACATAATATAATCCTATACATAATATAATCCTATACATAATATAATCCTATACATAATATAATCCTATACATAATATAATCCTATACATAATATAATCCTATACATAATATAATCCTATACATAATATAATCCTATACATAATATAATCCTATACATAATATAATCCTATACATAATATAATCCTATACATAATATAATCCTATACATAATATAATCCTATACATAATATAATCCTATACATAATATAATCCTATACATAATATAATCCTATACATAATATAATCCTATACATAATATAATCCTATACATAATATAATCCTATACATAATATAATCCTATACATAATATAATCCTATACATAATATAATCCTATACATAATATAATCCTATACATAATATAATCCTATACATAATATAATCCTATACATAATATAATCCTATACATAATATAATCCTATACATAATATAATCCTATACATAATATAATCCTATACATAATATAATCCTATACATAATATAATCCTATACATAATATAATCCTATACATAATATAATCCTATACATAATATAATCCTATACATAATATAATCCTATACATAATATAATCCTATACATAATATAATCCTATACATAATATAATCCTATACATAATATAATCCTATACATAATATAATCCTATACATAATATAATCCTATACATAATATAATCCTATACATAATATAATCCTATACATAATATAATCCTATACATAATATAATCCTATACATAATATAATCCTATACATAATATAATCCTATACATAATATAATCCTATACATAATATAATCCTATACATAATATAATCCTATACATAATATAATCCTATACATAATATAATCCTATACATAATATAATCCTATACATAATATAATCCTATACATAATATAATCCTATACATAATATAATCCTATACATAATATAATCCTATACATAATATAATCCTATACATAATATAATCCTATACATAATATAATCCTATACATAATATAATCCTATACATAATATAATCCTATAATAATAATATAATAATAAATAAATAAATAAATAAATAAATAAATAAATAAATAAATAAATAAATAAATAAATAAATAAATAAATAAATAAATAAATAAATAAATAAATAAATAAATAAATAAATAAATAAATAAATAAATAAATAAATAAATAAATAAATAAATAAATAAATAAATAAATAAATAAATAAATAAATAAATAAATAAATAAATAAATAAATAAATAAATAAATAAATAAATAAATAAATAAATAAATAAATAAATAAATAAATAAATAAATAAATAAATAAATAAATAAATAAATAAATAAATAAATAAATAAATAAATAAATAAATAAATAAATAAATAAATAAATAAATAAATAAATAAATAAATAAATAAATAAATAAATAAATAAATAAATAAATAAATAAATAAATAAATAAATAAATAAATAAATAAATAAATAAATAAATAAATAAATAAATAAATAAATAAATAAATAAATAAATAAATAAATAAATAAATAAATAAATAAATAAATAAATAAATAAATAAATAAATAAATAAATAAATAAATAAATAAATAAATAAATAAATAAATAAATAAATAAATAAATAAATAAATAAATAAATAAATAAATAAATAAATAAATAAATAAATAAATAAATAAATAAATAAATAAATAAATAAATAAATAAATAAATAAATAAATAAATAAATAAATAAATAAATAAATAAATAAATAAATAAATAAATAAATAAATAAATAAATAAATAAATAAATAAATAAATAAATAAATAAATAAATAAATAAATAAATAAATAAATAAATAAATAAATAAATAAATAAATAAATAAATAAATAAATAAATAAATAAATAAATAAATAAATAAATAAATAAATAAATAAATAAATAAATAAATAAATAAATAAATAAATAAATAAATAAATAAATAAATAAATAAATAAATAAATAAATAAATAAATAAATAAATAAATAAATAAATAAATAAATAAATAAATAAATAAATAAATAAATAAATAAATAAATAAATAAATAAATAAATAAATAAATAAATAAATAAATAAATAAATAAATAAATAAATAAATAAATAAATAGAAAAAAGTACCTTACATACTTTTTTCTTATTTTATTAACTTTAACTTGTAAACTTGGAATTGCCCTTTGCTTCTTCGAATTATATTTACACTTTACTTATAAATTACTTATTTGTTGAGACGATACGCCAGGAAGGGCTGATTTGAGGATGAGGAATTACCAGATTCGCTTGCTTTCTTCCTTTCTGTCCTTAGCTTAGTACAATAGAAAACTTTTTTACTTTCATTGTTCGAAGCGTTTCAACAAACGAAATAGTTATCAATTGATATGAGATCTAAGACCTAAGTAAAGTATCTTATTGGAAACTTCTTGAAAACTTCAAAAAATAAGAAATTTCAAACAAATGATTTAATCTATTGCCATTAAATAAAGTGGAAATGAAATTAATAAAAAGAAATCGATCAAAAAAAGGCGAGTGAAGTGATACAAAAAGAACTCTGTTCTTTGTTAGTCCTATCCATAAGAGAGGGGAGCATATGAAAAATGTAATCGATTCTTTCGTTTCCTTGGGTCACTGGCCATCCGCCGGGAGTTTCGGGTTTAATACCGATATTTTAGCAACAAATCCAATAAATCTAAGTGTAGTGCTTGGTGTATTGATTTATTTTGGAAAGGGAGTGTGTGCGAGTTGTGTATTTCAAGAATAAGTTGGATCCATCCAGCTGCACTTTATTTATGGTATTTATAGGAGAAATAGGAAAAAGGTGCACGATCTCGACGAATTACTTCTGAATAAATTAAGAAATCATATGTAAGAACCATAGCATTTCGTGACTTATTGGTAAATCCACTTTGATTCTCTATCAACCAATAATGTGAGACCATTAACATGGTTAAAGCTAAATTGTTTAAAGTCCAGGTAAAACATGGTACTCTTTCTACCACTTCTACCACTACGTTAGTAACGAAATGGTTAAAAAAAAATAGTTGGTAATTTATTTGATTTGATATAGAACACTCATATCGATAAAAGAATTTTAACCATTTACTAGAAAAATGAGCACTTTGCTTTTTTTATCTAATGCCGAAATGACGACCTATGTATAAAAAAAGAGGAATTTTTGGACTTGAAGAAACAAATAAAAAATATAATAATTATTATTTTCATTTTTAAAAAATAAAAAATGAAATAGAATTCTAAAAATTTAAATGATAAATAAAATACAAATAAAGAAACAACTTTGCTGACAATTCTAGATTTTTGTCTGGTCTAGTCGGAAGAGTCCTCCTGATATTCTGGTCTTGTATCAGTTTTGACATCTTTGAATACAAACAGAAAAGAGAGGGTAGGCTCATTACATTAAAAAAGATATGGGAATACCCATACCATAAATAAAATAAATAATTGAGCGTGAGAGCCAAATGAATCGAAAGATTCATGTTTGGTTCGGGAAGAGATCATGGAAGTTTTGAAATTAATGGTAAGATAATCTACTTTCATTAAATGATTTATTAGATAATCGAAAACAGAGGATTTTGAATACTATTCGAAATTCGGAAGAATTACGTAAAGGGGCCATTGAGCAGCTCGAAAGAGCCCGGGCTCGCTTACGTAAAGTGGAAATGGAAGCAGATGAGTATCGAATGAATGGATACTCTGAAATAGAACGAGAAAAACAAAATTTGATTAATGCCACTAGTAATAGTTTGGAACAATTAGAAAATTACAAAAATGAAACCCTTCAGTTTGAACAACAAAGAGCGATTAATCAGGTCCGACAACGAGTTTTCCAACAAGCCTTACAAGGAGCTCTAGGAACTCTGAATAGTTGCTTGAATAGCGAGTTACATTTCCGTACGATCCGTGCTAATATTGGCATTCTCGGGGCCATGCAAGAAATAACTGATTAGCCCTTCTTTTTTTAGTTATAGTTTAGGCATTATTTTTTTCTTTTCCTTCCTAAAAAGAATAAAGAAACACTAATGGTAACCCTTCGAGCCGACGAAATTAGTAATATTATTCGTGAGCGTATTGAACAATATAGTAGAGAAATAAAGATTGTGAATACCGGTACCGTACTTCAAGTAGGCGACGGAATTGCTCGTGTTCATGGTCTTGATGAAGTAATGGCAGGTGAATTAGTAGAGTTTCAAGAGGGTACAATAGGCATTGCTCTGAATTTGGAATCAAATAATGTTGGCGTTGTATTAATGGGTGATGGTTTGATGATACAAGAGGGAAGTTCTGTAAAAGCAACAGGACGAATTGCTCAGATACCTGTGAGTGAGGGTTATTTGGGTCGTGTTATAAATGCTCTGGCTAAACCTATTGATGGGAGAGGTGAAATTTCAGCTTCTGAATCTCGGTTAATTGAATCTCCTGCCCCAGGTATTATTTCTAGACGTTCTGTATATGAGCCTCTTCAAACGGGGCTTATTGCCATTGATTCGATGATCCCTATAGGACGCGGTCAGCGAGAATTAATTATTGGGGACAGACAGACCGGCAAAACAGCCGTAGCCACAGATACGATTCTCAATCAAAAAGGTCAAAATGTAATATGTGTTTATGTAGCTATTGGTCAAAAAGCATCTTCTGTGGCTCAGGTAGTGACTACTTTCCGGGAAAAGGGGGCGATGGAATATACTATTGTGGTAGCCGAAACGGCGGATTCACCTGCTACATTACAATACCTCGCTCCTTATACGGGAGCGGCTCTGGCTGAGTTTTTTATGTATCGTGGACAACATACTTTAATAATTTATGATGATCTCTCCAAACAGGCACAAGCTTATCGCCAAATGTCTCTTCTATTAAGAAGACCTCCCGGTCGTGAAGCTTATCCAGGAGATGTTTTTTATTTGCATTCACGACTTTTGGAAAGAGCCGCTAAATCAAATTCTAGTTTAGGTGAAGGAAGTATGACCGCTTTACCGATAGTTGAGACTCAATCTGGAGACGTTTCAGCTTATATTCCTACTAATGTAATTTCCATTACAGATGGACAAATATTCTTATCTGCCGATCTATTCAATGCTGGAATCCGACCTGCTATTAATGTGGGTATTTCCGTTTCTAGAGTAGGATCCGCAGCTCAAATTAAAGCCATGAAACAAGTAGCCGGCAAATCAAAATTGGAACTAGCGCAATTCACAGAGTTAGAAGCCTTTGCACAAATTCGCTTCTGAATCTCGGTTAATTGAATCTCCTGCCCCAGGTATTATTTCTAGACGTTCTGTATATGAGCCTCTTCAAACGGGGCTTATTGCCATTGATTCGATGATCCCTATAGGACGCGGTCAGCGAGAATTAATTATTGGGGACAGACAGACCGGCAAAACAGCCGTAGCCACAGATACGATTCTCAATCAAAAAGGTCAAAATGTAATATGTGTTTATGTAGCTATTGGTCAAA
This sequence comes from Musa balbisiana, assembly GCA_004837865.1. NCBI lineage: Eukaryota > Viridiplantae > Streptophyta > Magnoliopsida > Zingiberales > Musaceae > Musa > Musa balbisiana. The sequence goes on from PYDT01000186.1 coordinate 29,951, forward strand.
AAGCATCTTCTGTGGCTCAGGTAGTGACTACTTTCCGGGAAAAGGGGGCGATGGAATATACTATTGTGGTAGCCGAAACGGCGGATTCACCTGCTACATTACAATACCTCGCTCCTTATACGGGAGCGGCTCTGGCTGAGTTTTTTATGTATCGTGGACAACATACTTTAATAATTTATGATGATCTCTCCAAACAGGCACAAGCTTATCGCCAAATGTCTCTTCTATTAAGAAGACCTCCCGGTCGTGAAGCTTATCCAGGAGATGTTTTTTATTTGCATTCACGACTTTTGGAAAGAGCCGCTAAATCAAATTCTAGTTTAGGTGAAGGAAGTATGACCGCTTTACCGATAGTTGAGACTCAATCTGGAGACGTTTCAGCTTATATTCCTACTAATGTAATTTCCATTACAGATGGACAAATATTCTTATCTGCCGATCTATTCAATGCTGGAATCCGACCTGCTATTAATGTGGGTATTTCCGTTTCTAGAGTAGGATCCGCAGCTCAAATTAAAGCCATGAAACAAGTAGCCGGCAAATCAAAATTGGAACTAGCGCAATTCACAGAGTTAGAAGCCTTTGCACAATTCGCTTCTGATCTCGATAAAGCTACTCAGAATCAATTGGCAAGAGGTCAACGATTACGCGAGTTGCTTAAACAATCCCAATCAGACCCTCTCGCAGTGGAAGAACAGATAGCTACTATTTATACCGGAGCGAATGGATATCTTGATCCGCTAGAAATTGGACAGGTAAAGAAATTTCTCAGTCAGTTACGTAGCTACTTAAAAAACAATAAACCTAAATTCCAAGAAATTATATCTTCTACCAAGACATTCACCGAGGAAGTAGAATTTCTTTTGAAGGAAGCTATTCAAGAACAGATCGAACTGTTTTTACTTCAGGAACAAACATAAATTTTTTACTTTTATTCTATTCTTGGTATATTCTATTCTTAGTACAAGAGTAATCATTGAGAAATAGTTCTGATTCGAATGATTCAAAAAGGGTTTCTTGGTATAGCCATTTTAAAAATAGATGGAAATAAATTGCGTCCAATAGGATTTGAACCTATACCAAAGGTTTAGAAGACCTCTGTCCTATCCATTAGACAATGGACGCTTTTCATTCCTATTTTATTTTTTTGTATTCTTACTTTCTTTTGTTCGGATAAAAAATAAAATTACACGGAAAATATTTTAGGGAATAAAAAAGAATGCATATCTAAATTGATGGTGCATGTATGTATAATACATAATAAGATGTATAATACATAATAAGATGTATAATACATAATAAGATGTATAATACATAATAAGATGTATAATACATAATAAGATGTATAATACATAATAAGATGTATAATACATAATAAGATGTATAATACATAATAAGATGTATAATACATAATAAGATGTATAATACATAATAAGATGTATAATACATAATAAGATGTATAATACATAATAAGATGTATAATACATAATAAGATGTATAATACATAATAAGATGTATAATACATAATAAGAAATATAGAGCGGGTAGCGGGAATCGAACCCGCATCGTTAGCTTGGAAGGCTAGGGGTTATAGTCGACGTTGCTTGATCACTTTTAACGTCTCTAATTCAAAACCGAACGTGAAATTTTGATTTCATTCGGCTCCTTTATGGAAGATTGATGTATTCCTAGAGAAAATTAGATCCATAACATCTATGTCAGCCTTTCTGTCTGAATGTATCCAAAACTACTCGCTTACTAGATGATCCCTCTAGAGGAGAGGGATTATACCAAATCCGTCTAGTCTAGTTACTTCGTTCCCTATTTCCGCTCGCAGGATCCCGAGGAAAAGAATTTGGTTTCCACCGAGCTGAAACAATATGCTGATGGTTCTAGTAAACCAAAACCACCCTTTTCTAGCTTGTTTGGCTTCAATTTCCCTTTTACAACACCAAAATTGAAGATCTAGTTACGATTGGAAATAAACTTTTGTATCTTCATCCATAGATCCTTTATTCATACTCATTCGATTGGAAGAATTGATCCAATTCAAAAAAAATTATGTTTCACGACTCCATATACATAATCCAATTTTCTTATTCAATTTCGAAAATAGAATTTCTAATTGGACTTTGGATACAAATCGTGAGAATGTATGTTCTTCCTCAAATATGCTATTGAGAGGTAAAGGATTAAACCCTTTTAAGAAATAAAGTTTTTGATCGGAGTATGCAAAAAACCGAGAGACCCCTTAACTTTTTAAGTTGTTAATAGAACGAATCACACTTTTACCACTAAACTATACCCGCTACATATACATTATTGTATATGAATGGACTATTTGTCGAACAAGGGAGTGAGACGCAATCAAGATAGCATTCAAATTATAACGTTGACACATATTTAGTCCCGCCAGCCAGGGACTTAAAAGGCGAAGAGCACAAAGCTTTTCTAAATAACATATATAAATTTAAAAAACGGTATAAAGTTATACTTATACTTTTCCTTTGCTGGATTGCTGGCATTCTCGGTCTGTCTGAAGGGGTCATTGAAGCTGGACAAAAAAAGAGGTACTGGCCCGGCCAGTACTTAACTAGGACCAGGCCGGGAGAATAAACCTTTCGTACAAAATTAAAGAAGTAAGGTTTTCTTTCTATTGGAGATACCTGTTTCGAATCTTATCTAAATGGAATTCTTGATCAAATTCGTTCTTGACTTACTCTTAACTTACTTAAATGAAACTTAAATTAAATTACATAAAAACTAAAATTAAATTACGTAAATTAACTTAATATAAATATAATTATATAATTACTTAAAATATACTTAATAAGATGTATAATACATAATAAGATGTATAATACATAATAAGATGTATAATACATAATAAGATGTATAATACATAATAAGATGTATAATACATAATAAGATGTATAATACATAATAAGATGTATAATACATAATAAGATGTATAATACATAATAAGATGTATAATACATAATAAGATGTATAATACATAATAAGATGTATAATACATAATAAGATGTATAATACATAATAAGATGTATAATACATAATAAGATGTATAATACATAATAAGATGTATAATACATAATAAGATGTATAATACATAATAAGATGTATAATACATAATAAGATGTATAATACATAATAAGATGTATAATACATAATAAGATGTATAATACATAATAAGATGTATAATACATAATAAGATGTATAATACATAATAAGATGTATAATACATAATAAGATGTATAATACATAATAAGATGTATAATACATAATAAGATGTATAATACATAATAAGATGTATAATACATAATAAGATGTATAATACATAATAAGATGTATAATACATAATAAGATGTATAATACATAATAAGATGTATAATACATAATAAGATGTATAATACATAATAAGATGTATAATACATAATAAGATGTATAATACATAATAAGATGTATAATACATAATAAGATGTATAATACATAATAAGATGTATAATACATAATAAGATGTATAATACATAATAAGATGTATAATACATAATAAGATGTATAATACATAATAAGATGTATAATACATAATAAGATGTATAATACATAATAAGATGTATAATACATAATAAGATGTATAATACATAATAAGATGTATAATACATAATAAGATGTATAATACATAATAAGATGTATAATACATAATAAGATGTATAATACATAATAAGATGTATAATACATAATAAGATGTATAATACATAATAAGATGTATAATACATAATAAGATGTATAATACATAATAAGATGTATAATACATAATAAGATGTATAATACATAATAAGATGTATAATACATAATAAGATGTATAATACATAATAAGATGTATAATACATAATAAGATGTATAATACATAATAAGATGTATAATACATAATAAGATGTATAATACATAATAAGATGTATAATACATAATAAGATGTATAATACATAATAAGATGTATAATACATAATAAGATGTATAATACATAATAAGATGTATAATACATAATAAGATGTATAATACATAATAAGATGTATAATACATAATAAGATGTATAATACATAATAAGATGTATAATACATAATAAGATGTATAATACATAATAAGATGTATAATACATAATAAGATGTATAATACATAATAAGATGTATAATACATAATAAGATGTATAATACATAATAAGATGTATAATACATAATAAGATGTATAATACATAATAAGATGTATAATACATAATAAGATGTATAATACATAATAAGATGTATAATACATAATAAGAAAAAATTTTTAATTATTCACTTTTTATTTTTTTAAATTTCATCTGTAATGAAATCTATTTTATAATTAGTAATGAAATCTATCCTATAGTTAGAAATTTTAATAGAATGTTTCATATTTCTAATGATAATGTTATAATTATAATGTTTAATATCTTTCTATAATGTTTAATATCTTTTTTAATATCTTTCTTAATAAAAATGTTTAATATCTTTTTTAATATCTTTTTAAATAAAAATGTTTAATATCTTTTTTAATATCTTTTTAAATAAAAATGTTTAATATCTTTTTTAATATCTTTTTTAATATCTTTTTAAATAAAAATGTTTAATATCTTTTTAAATAAAAATGTTTAATATCTTTTTTAATATCTTTTTTAATATCTTTTTTAATATCTTTTTTAATATCTTTTTTAATATCTTTTTTAATATCTTTTTAAATAAAAATGTTTAATATCTTTTTTAATATCTTTTTAAATAAAAATGTTTAATATCTTTTTAAATAAAAATGTTTAATATCTTTTTAAATAAAAATGTTTAATATCTTTCTTAATAAAAATGTTTAATATCTTTCTATAATGTTTAATATCTTTCTATAATGTTTAATATCTTTCTATAATGTTTAATATCTTTCTATAATGTTTAATATCTTTCTTAATAAAAATGTTTAATATCTTTCTTAATAAAAATGTTTAATATCTTTCTATAATGTTTAATATCTTTCTTAATAAAAATGTTTAATATCTTTCTATAATGTTTAATATCTTTTTAAATAAAAATGTTTAATATCTTTCTTAATAAAAATGTTTAATATCTTTTTAAATAAAAATGTTTAATATCTTTTTAAATAAAAATGTTTAATATCTTTTTTAATATCTTTTTAAATAAAAATGTTTAATATCTTTCTATAATGTTTAATATCTTTTTAAATAAAAATGTTTAATATCTTTCTATAATGTTTAATATCTTTTTAAATAAAAATGTTTAATATCTTTTTTAATATCTTTTTAAATAAAAATGTTTAATATCTTTCTATAATGTTTAATATCTTTCTATAATGTTTAATATCTTTTTTAATATCTTTTTAAATAAAAATGTTTAATATCTTTCTATAATGTTTAATATCTTTTTTAATATCTTTTTAAATAAAAATGTTTAATATCTTTCTATAATGTTTAATATCTTTCTTAATAAAAATGTTTAATATCTTTTTTAATATCTTTTTAAATAAAAATGTTTAATATCTTTTTTAATATCTTTTTAAATAAAAATGTTTAATATCTTTCTTAATAAAAATGTTTAATATCTTTCTTAATAAAAATGTTTAATATCTTTCTATAATGTTTAATATCTTTCTATAATGTTTAATATCTTTTTAAATAAAAATGTTTAATATCTTTCTTAATAAAAATGTTTAATATCTTTTTAAATAAAAATGTTTAATATCTTTCTATAATGTTTAATATCTTTTTTAATATCTTTTTAAATAAAAATGTTTAATATCTTTTTAAATAAAAATGTTTAATATCTTTCTATAATGTTTAATATCTTTTTTAATATCTTTTTTAATATCTTTTTTAATATCTTTTTTAATATCTTTTTAAATAAAAATGTTTAATATCTTTTTAAATAAAAATGTTTAATATCTTTCTTAATAAAAATGTTTAATATCTTTTTAAATAAAAATGTTTAATATCTTTTTAAATAAAAATGTTTAATATCTTTCTATAATGTTTAATATCTTTCTATAATGTTTAATATCTTTCTATAATGTTTAATATCTTTTTTAATATCTTTTTAAATAAAAATGTTTAATATCTTTTTAAATAAAAATGTTTAATATCTTTCTATAATGTTTAATATCTTTTTAAATAAAAATGTTTAATATCTTTTTTAATATCTTTTTAAATAAAAATGTTTAATATCTTTCTATAATGTTTAATATCTTTCTTAATAAAAATGTTTAAATTGGGAGAGATGGCTGAGTGGACTAAAGCGGCGGATTGCTAATCCGTTGTACGAGTTATTCGTACCGAGGGTTCGAATCCCTCTCTCTCCGCCCGCTCTTATTACTTGATACTTTCGATTTCGAAGGAATTTCGATTCCTTTATTTTTTATAGGTAAAGTGAATATATGGAATAGATAAAATAATAAGAAAAAATTAGAAAAACAAAGAAAACTCAAAAATTTTTTTATTCCTCACGTCCAGGATTACGTCCCGGATCATTAGATAAGAATCCGAAGATGAAGAGAGAAACAAAGAATATCACTACTGTGTAAACAAAGAGTTTGAGAGTAAGCATTACACAATCTCCAAGATAAGATCATTTTAGAAAAAGGGAATAGATTACCTATTTTTTCTTTTTATCACATATACTATTTTGTTTGATTTGACATCATACCCCCCAAAATTAAGTTTTTTGATTTGAAAAGAAAAAGAAAGTCACTTTTACGAATTTCTTTGTAATAAGATTTTGATTCCTTCCTCACAAAAATTTTCTTGTCATATCGACAATTAGGTATTGTAGGGGACCTAGAACTAATAAACTCCTTACTCACCGAAAGGTCAGAACGAGTAAATAAACTGATCAAAATTCATCTCCGCGGTTACTCAATATACAAGAATTTCCATTTTTGAATCGAGGGTTTATAATTCTAATGTAAGACTTAGCCGATCTTATCCATTTTTATAATTTTTTTGTCGAATAAATCATGAATGGATTTGGCAAAGTATTAAGGATTTTATCGAAAACTTACAGCAGCTTGCCAAACAAAGGCTAAGAGAAAAAAGAGGACAGGTATGACAGGCATAACATCTACGATTGGATTGAAAACGGCATAAGCTTCAGGCAATTTGGCAAAGAAAAAACTATTCGAATAAAGGACAGAATTAAGACAGATACAGATTAAGCTAAAGATATTAAACATAACAAACATTTCGTTCTTGTAGATTAGATAATTTTATTTTGATTGAGTTATTTTTATAAGGGAAAAATGAAAAAGGCAAGTCAAAAAATCCTTCTTTTTTTTTTGAACTCTCCCAAATCAAAAATCCTTCTTTTTTTTTTGAACTCTCCCAAATCAAAAATCCTTCCTTCCATTCTCAAATGAGAATACAAGGAATTCTACTTTCATACATTATCTTAATTGAATTCTATGTAATGATCAATTAATTTTTTTGATTCTATATCTAATCTACATGTGTTGAATCCTAGCAACAAACAAAATATCCCATATGTTTTTATTATGTATTATGTATTTTTTTTTTGGTGGGGGGGGGGGGTTGGGGATTGACGAATAACTAATACTAATAATAGTCTTGACTAGTGCCAAACAGGAAAAATGGGGCGTGGCCAAGCGGTAAGGCAGCGGGTTTTGGTCCCGTTATTCGGAGGTTCGAATCCTTCCGTCCCAGATCGTTTCCATCAGAAACAAAAGATGGTATCACATTGTATCCCACATAAAACGGAAAAATCTTAAAGAGAACAACCTTTTCTTTTGTTCTGAATTCTTAGAATGGATTCTTAGAATGGATTCTTAGAATGGATTCTTAGAATGGATTCTTAGAATGGATTCTTAGAATGGATTCTTAGAATGGATTCTTAGAATGGATTCTTAGAATGGATTCTTAGAATGGATTCTTAGAATGGATTCTTAGAATGGATTCTTAGAATGGATTCTTAGAATGGATTCTTAGAATGGATTCTTAGAATGGATTCTTAGAATGGATTCTTAGAATGGATTCTTAGAATGGATTCTTAGAATGGATTCTTAGAATGGATTCTTAGAATGGATTCTTAGAATGGATTCTTAGAATGGATTCTTAGAATGGATTCTTAGAATGGATTCTTAGAATGGATTCTTAGAATGGATTCTTAGAATGGATTCTTAGAATCCATTTACTTCTTTGGTTAAAAGAAAACCAATTGATAATTCAATTGAACATGGTAAAATTTATGTCTCCTTAGGGAATGAAATATCTGCTAAAAATTTTTAGCTACTCATTGTGATTGCGTCGACTTGGTGATTGAATTAGAGATCCAGTTTAGTCATGACTAGAAAACATAGTTCCAGTCATGATGCTGAAGTCGGAGATTTTTAAAACATTTTTTATGAACTCTTGGTTGGTACTCGAAGAAATATGATAAATCAATAGTATCTAGAAACTTACGACCTTTTTGTTTTTTGGTCATTGGAACAGTTTATTTGACTAATAATTGATTTTTTTCCGGGATTGGAAATATATTAAATTAAAGGATTTGAGGTTTATAGTTTTTTTGTTCTAGAAAAATAGATTCTGCATTTCATGATTGATCGTCCCGAACAATCTGTTGGAGATGTAAAGTAAATAAGTCTTAAGCAAGCATCTTTCTTAGAAATACGTTTCATTCATATGATAGAATATCGAGTTAAAGAAATTGGATCCCTGCTGAGCTTTCTCCGGATAAATACAATACTTATCTATCCATAGGTATAAAGTATAGACTATTATATAGTTCCCGTTGTTCCCATCGAGCCAATGACTATTCATGATTACATATTAAATCAATTCCATTGCGGTTTGAAATTAAATTGAATTCTATGTAATGATCAATTAATTTTTTTGATTCTATATCTAATCTACATGTGTTGAATCCTAGCAACAAACAAAATATCCCATATGTTTTTATTATGTATTATGTATTTTTTTTTTGGTGGGGGGGGGGGGTTGGGGATTGACGAATAACTAATACTAATAATAGTCTTGACTAGTGCCAAACAGGAAAAATGGGGCGTGGCCAAGCGGTAAGGCAGCGGGTTTTGGTCCCGTTATTCGGAGGTTCGAATCCTTCCGTCCCAGATCGTTTCCATCAGAAACAAAAGATGGTATCACATTGTATCCCACATAAAACGGAAAAATCTTAAAGAGAACAACCTTTTCTTTTGTTCTGAATTCTTAGAATGGATTCTTAGAATGGATTCTTAGAATGGATTCTTAGAATGGATTCTTAGAATGGATTCTTAGAATGGATTCTTAGAATGGATTCTTAGAATGGATTCTTAGAATGGATTCTTAGAATCCATTTACTTCTTTGGTTAAAAGAAAACCAATTGATAATTCAATTGAACATGGTAAAATTTATGTCTCCTTAGGGAATGAAATATCTGCTAAAAATTTTTAGCTACTCATTGTGATTGCGTCGACTTGGTGATTGAATTAGAGATCCAGTTTAGTCATGACTAGAAAACATAGTTCCAGTCATGATGCTGAAGTCGGAGATTTTTAAAACATTTTTTATGAACTCTTGGTTGGTACTCGAAGAAATATGATAAATCAATAGTATCTAGAAACTTACGACCTTTTTGTTTTTTGGTCATTGGAACAGTTTATTTGACTAATAATTGATTTTTTTCCGGGATTGGAAATATATTAAATTAAAGGATTTGAGGTTTATAGTTTTTTTGTTCTAGAAAAATAGATTCTGCATTTCATGATTGATCGTCCCGAACAATCTGTTGGAGATGTAAAGTAAATAAGTCTTAAGCAAGCATCTTTCTTAGAAATACGTTTCATTCATATGATAGAATATCGAGTTAAAGAAATTGGATCCCTGCTGAGCTTTCTCCGGATAAATACAATACTTATCTATCCATAGGTATAAAGTATAGACTATTATATAGTTCCCGTTGTTCCCATCGAGCCAATGACTATTCATGATTACATATTAAATCAATTCCATTGCGGTTTGAAATTAAATTGAATTCTAAATTAGAGGAATGTTATGGTAAAACTTCGTTTGAAACGATGTGGTAGAAAGCAACGTGCGACTTGAAGGACATGATCCACTGTGGATTTTTACATCCACCATTTTCTATAGAAATGAAGATGCTCTTGGCTCGACATAGTTTGTTCTGTTCCATTAGGAATCTAATTTTTCTTAGGTTGATAGTACATGATGGAGCTCGAGCGGAAAGGATTGATTCATTTATCAAGGGGAAGAATCTAGGGTTAGTGCCAATCAATCAATAAGTTAGACCAACTTTGTAAGTATATCCTTAAAATATAAAATAATCGGAATTGATAAAACTATTTCGATCAAAAAAAAGTGTATCACAGAGGAATCAATTCTTCGTATTCTATTTCTATAGGTATTCTATTTCTATAGGTATTCTATTTCTATAGGTATTCTATTTCTATAGGTATTCTATTTCTATAGGTATTCTATTTCTATAGGTATTCTATTTCTATAGGTATTCTATTTCTATAGGTATTCTATTTCTATAGGTATTCTATTTCTATAGGTATTCTATTTCTATAGGTATTCTATTTCTATAGGTATTCTATTTCTATAGGTATTCTATTTCTATAGGTATTCTATTTCTATAGGTATTCTATTTCTATAGGTATTCTATTTCTATAGGTATTCTATTTCTATAGGTATTCTATTTCTATAGGTATTCTATTTCTATAGGTATTCTATTTCTATAGGTATTCTATTTCTATAGGTATTCTATTTCTATAGGTATTCTATTTCTATAGGTATTCTATTTCTATAGGTATTCTATTTCTATAGGTATTCTATTTCTATAGGTATTCTATTTCTATAGGTATTCTATTTCTATAGGTATTCTATTTCTATAGGTATTCTATTTCTATAGGTATTCTATTTCTATAGGTATTCTATTTCTATAGAAAGAAATAAAAAAAACAAAAGGTATGTTGCTGCCCTTTTGAAAGGAGTAAAGATCACCGAAGTAATGTCTAAACCCAATGATTTTACAAAGCAAAGATAAAGGATTCCGAAACAAGGAAACACTATTTTCAATTGTCTCAAAAATTGGATCAGAATCAGGAATAAAAATAGATTCGAGATGAGACAAACAAAAGAGGTTAGAGACGGCTCAATAAATGTCTAAGGATTTCCCTTCGAATTCTGTCAGAATTACCCAACTTGAGTTATGAGTACGAATGAAATTTCTTTTTTTTTTTTTAGGAAGAACAAAATAATAATAATGAATTAGACTATGATTTGAGTCATTATTTTGTGTTTACTATTTGATATTATATACAGAAAGATATACCGAAATTAAAATAATTTTTTCTCGAGCTCGAGCCGTATGAGGAGAAAAACCTCCTATACGTTTCTGGGGGGGGATTGTTTATGTACATCTATCCCAATGAGCCATCTATCGAATCGTTGCAATTGATGTTCGATCCCGAAGAGAAGGAAGAGATTTTCGAAAAGTGGGTTTTTATGATCCGATAAAGAATCAAACTTATTTAAACGTTCCCGCTATTCTATATTTCCTTGAAAAGGGCGCTCAACCTACAGGAACTGTTTATGATATTTTAAGTAAGGCAGAATTTTTTAAAGAAAAAACTTCGAGTTAATTAAAAGAAAAAACAACAAAATTAATAAAAAAGGGGGGAGATGATTAATATAAAATCTATCTTTGTATAATTTTTTACTTACAATTTTTTACCTAAAATTTTCCCTTTTCTTGCTCTATTCATACTTAAATTTACTTTTTTCTTGTTATAGGAATCCACCAACAAACAAGGGATTAATCTTGCTTATTGTACCTCTATTGATTGAATAAACCCGAGATTTTTTCTTTATCTTTTCCTTATTTTTTTCCATCAAAATTTCTTATTTATGTTGTGCCAACCCAATACAAATCCTTATTTTATTTACTTTATTTGTTATTTGTTTTCTCAACATTGCATTCATATTGACAATGGTGTATCGAACAAATATAATTGATTATAGATAAATAAATCTCTTTATCCAGACCCCATATTGGGTTTTCACTTCACTTTTACTCAAATAATGGGTTTTGCATTGTTGGGTTTACTGTCATATAAGACGTATTTTGGAATTTAACTTAACAAAAATAAAAAAATTGATAAAAAACTGGTGGGTCTGTCACAATTTGAGCATCTCTTTTAGGAATCTGGTGTTTTTAAATATGATCTGTACATTTTTTATTTATTTTTACATTTTTTATTTATTTTTACATTTTTTATTTATTTTTACATTTTTTATTTATTTTTACATTTTTTATTTATTTTTACATTTTTTATTTATTTTGTATAATTGATCATAAAATATTTTTTTATTTATTTTTACATTTTTTATTTATTTTTACATTTTTTATTTATTTTGTATAATTGATCATAAAATATTTTTTTATTTATTTTTACATTTTTTATTTATTTTTACATTTTTTATTTATTTTTACATTTTTTATTTATTTTGTATAATTGATCATAAAATATTTTTTTATTTATTTTTACATTTTTTATTTATTTTTACATTTTTTATTTATTTTTACATTTTTTATTTATTTTTACATTTTTTATTTATTTTGTATAATTGATCATAAAATATTTTTTTATTTATTTTGTATAATTGATCATAAAATATTTTTTTATTTATTTTTACATTTTTTATTTATTTTTACATTTTTTATTTATTATTACATTTTTTATTTATTTTTACATTTTTTATTTATTTTTACATTTTTTATTTATTTTGTATAATTGATCATAAAATATTTTTTTATTTATTTTGTATAATTGATCATAAAATATTTTTTTATTTATTTTGTATAATTGATCATAAAATATTTTTTTATTTATTTTTACATTTTTTATTTATTTTTACATTTTTTATTTATTTTTACATTTTTTATTTATTTTGTATAATTGATCATAAAATATTTTTTTATTTATTTTGTATAATTGATCATAAAATATTTTTTTATTTATTTTGTATAATTGATCATAAAATATTTTTTTATTTATTTTTACATTTTTTATTTATTTTTACATTTTTTATTTATTTTTACATTTTTTATTTATTTTTACATTTTTTATTTATTTTTACATTTTTTATTTATTTTTACATTTTTTATTTATTTTGTATAATTGATCATAAAATATTTTTTTATTTATTTTTACATTTTTTATTTATTATTAGTTCAATGTTTTGATGGGGTCGTGCAGTGCAATTTAATTTATTTTTCATTTTGATCGTATCTACATATCCTATTTATTTTATTTTATTCGGGTTGCTAACTCAACGGTAGAGTACTCGGCTTTTAAGTGCGACTATGATCTTTTACACATTTGGATGAAGCAACAAATTCGTCCAGACTATTGGTAGAGTCTATAAGACCACGACTGATCCTCAAAGGTAATGAATGGAAAAAGTAGCATGTCGTAATAAAAATAAAAATAAATTTCTTATTTTATTAAAAAATTACAAATTAAAATGAAAGTGGAACTTTTATTTTAGTTTATCCTTACTGGATCGCTACAAAAATAAAAAAATTGATAAAAAACTGGTGGGTCTGTCACAATTTGAGCATCTCTTTTAGGAATCTGGTGTTTTTAAATATGATCTGTACATTTTTTATTTATTATTAGTTCAATGTTTTGATGGGGTCGTGCAGTGCAATTTAATTTATTTTTCATTTTGATCGTATCTACATATCCTATTTATTTTATTTTATTCGGGTTGCTAACTCAACGGTAGAGTACTCGGCTTTTAAGTGCGACTATGATCTTTTACACATTTGGATGAAGCAACAAATTCGTCCAGACTATTGGTAGAGTCTATAAGACCACGACTGATCCTCAAAGGTAATGAATGGAAAAAGTAGCATGTCGTAATAAAAATAAAAATAAATTTCTTATTTTATTAAAAAATTACAAATTAAAATGAAAGTGGAACTTTTATTTTAGTTTATCCTTACTGGATCGCTACAAAAATAAAAAAATTGATAAAAAACTGGTGGGTCTGTCACAATTTGAGCATCTCTTTTAGGAATCTGGTGTTTTTAAATATGATCTGTACATTTTTTATTTATTTTTACATTTTTTATTTATTTTGTATAATTGATCATAAAATATTTTTTTATTTATTTTGTATAATTGATCATAAAATATTTTTTTATTTATTTTGTATAATTGATCATAAAATATTTTTTTATTTATTTTGTATAATTGATCATAAAATATTTTTTTATTTATTATTAGTTCAATGTTTTGATGGGGTCGTGCAGTGCAATTTAATTTATTTTTCATTTTGATCGTATCTACATATCCTATTTATTTTATTTTATTCGGGTTGCTAACTCAACGGTAGAGTACTCGGCTTTTAAGTGCGACTATGATCTTTTACACATTTGGATGAAGCAACAAATTCGTCCAGACTATTGGTAGAGTCTATAAGACCACGACTGATCCTCAAAGGTAATGAATGGAAAAAGTAGCATGTCGTAATAAAAATAAAAATAAATTTCTTATTTTATTAAAAAATTACAAATTAAAATGAAAGTGGAACTTTTATTTTAGTTTATCCTTACTGGATCGCTACAAAAATAAAAAAATTTTGGAAGGGAAGGGGACAAAACAAATTCACATTTACAGTTGGGTCTAGTGAATAAATGGATAGAGCCTATGGTTCCAATTCTGGTAAAACAAAAAGCAACGAGCTTATGTTCTTAATTTGAATTGAACGATTACCCGATCTAATTAGACGTTAAAAATAGATTAGTGCCTGATACGGGAAAGGGTGAGTTCTCCTGTGGGTGGACCATTGATTCTTTTTCCTTTTTTTTTTTTTAATGAATCCTAACTATTCTTTATTATGGATTAGAAACGGATGTGTAGAAGAAACAGTATACTGATAAAGAGAATAAATTCCAAAGTCAAAAGAGCGATCGGGTTGCAAAAATAAAGGGTTTGTTATCCTCTTGTAATTATAACGAAGATAAACAACGAAGATAAACAACGAAGATAAACAACGAAGATAAACAACGAAGATAAACAACGAAGATAAACAACGAAGATAAACAACGAAGATAAACAACGAAGATAAACAACGAAGATAAACAACGAAGATAAACAACGAAGATAAACAACGAAGATAAACAACGAAGATAAACAACGAAGATAAACAACGAAGATAAACAACGAAGATAAACAACGAAGATAAACAACGAAGATAAACAACGAAGATAAACAACGAAGATAAACAACGAAGATAAACCAATTCGATAGAAAAAGAGAATAAAAAGATCTATTGATTGGACTCCCTGTTTCCTTTTCGGGGTATATATTTTTATTACTATTGTATTCTATATACATAATAGAATACAAAATACCCTGTTTTGACCATATTGCACTATGTATCATTTGATAACCCAATAAATGCCTCCTACCCCTGCTTCAAGTGGAAATGTAAATGGAAGAATTACAAGGATATTTAGAAAAAGATAGATCTCGGCAACAATACTTTCTATATCCACTTCTTTTTCAGGAGTATATTTACGTATTTGCTTATGATCAGGGTTTAAATAGTTCAATTTTTTATGAACCCGTTAATTTTGGGGGTTATGGCAATAAATTTAGTTCAGTACTTGTGAAACGCTTAATTATTCGAATGTATCAACAAAATTATTTGATTTATTCGGTTAATGATTCTTACCAAAATCGATTCGTTGGGCACAACAATTATTTTTATTCCCATTTTTTTTCTCAGATGATATCAGAAGGTTTTGCAGTCATTGTGGAAATTCCATTCTCGTTGCAATTAGTATCTTCCCTTGAAGAAAAAAAAATACCAAAATCTCATAATTTACAATCTATTCATTCAATATTTCCTTTTTTAGAGGATAAATTATCGCATTTAAATTATCTGTCAGATATACTAATACCTCATCCCATCCATATGGAAATCCTGGTCCAAATCCTTCAATCCTGGATCCAGGATGTTCCCTCTTTGCATTTATTGCGGTTCTTTCTCTACGAATATTATAATTGGAATAGTCTCATTACTCCGAAGAAATCTATTTATGTTTTTTCAAAAGAAAATAAAAGACTATTTTGGTTCTTATATAATTTTTATGTATCTGAATGTGAATTTGTATTAGTTTTTCTTCGTAAACAATCTTCTTATTTACGATTAACATCTTTTGGAGCCTTTCTTGAACGAACACATTTTTATGGAAAAATAGAACATCTTGTAGTGTGCCGAAATTTTTTTCAGAAGACTTTATGGGTCTTCAAGGATCCTTCCATGCACTATGTTCGATATCAAGGAAAAGCGATTCTGGGTTCAAGGGGAACTCATTTTCTGATGAAGAAATGGAAATGCCACTTTGTAAATTTCTGGCAATATTATTTTAATTTTTGGTCTCAACCGTACAGGATCCATATAAACCCATTATCAAACTATTCTTTCTATTTTCTGGGTTATCTTTCAAGTGTACTAATAAATTCTTCGGCGGTAAGGAATCAAATGCTAGAGAATTCATTTCTAATGGATATTCTTACTAAGAAATTTGATACCATAGTCCCAATTATTCCTCTTGTTCGATCATTGTCTAAAGCTAAATTTTGTACCGTATCCGGGCATCCTATTAGTAAGCCGATTTGGACCGATTTATCAGATTGTGATATTATTAATCGATTTGGCCGGATATGTAGAAATCTTTCTCACTATCATAGTGGATCCTCAAAAAAACAGAGTTTGTATCGAATGAAGTATATACTTCGACTTTCGTGTGCTAGAACTTTGGCCCGTAAACATAAAAGTACAGTACGCAGTTTTTTGCAAAGATTAAGTTCGGGATTATTAGAAGAATTCTTTACGGAAGAAGAACAAGTTATTTCTTTGATCTTCCCCCAAATAACTTCTTTTTATTTACATGGATCATATAGAGAACGTATTTGGTATTTGGATATTATCCGTATCAATGACCTGGTAAATAATTTATAATAAAATTAGGCATAAAACAATACAATAGAAATAGAAGATATAATAGAAATGATCTACAGATATAGAGATCAAGAGAAAAAAGTATTCACGAATTCTCATTCTGAAATGCTCATGTGAGTAGTGTAGTGGTTGAATCAACTGAGTAGTCAAAATTTTTATACTTTCTTCTTTTTTCTCGGGATGTTTTTTATATGTATACATAGGGAAAGTCGTGTGCAATGAAAAATGCAAGCACGGTTTGGGGAGGGATTTTTTCCTCTATTGTAACAAGGAAAAATTATCTACTCCATCCGACTAGTTCCGGGTTCGAGTCCCGGGCAACCCATACGGAAAATAGAAAAATAAATCTTTCTTTTCTATTTTAATTCACTTCATTTACAAATTTAATTCATTTCATTTACAAATTTTTATGTATCTGAATGTGAATTTGTATTAGTTTTTCTTC